>PVHX01007767.1:12454-88659 GCA_004024805.1 Geosciurus inauris | reverse complement strand
TAGAAACCTTTCAGAAGAAGATATACAATCAATAAATATATATATGAAGAAATGTTCATCATCTCTAGCTATTAGAGAAATGCAAATCAAAACTACACTCAGATATCATCTCACTCCAGTCAGAATGGCAGCTATCCAAAATACCAGCAACAATAAGTGCTGGTGAGGATGTGGTGAAAAAGGTACACTCAAACACTGCATATTGGTGCAACCAATCTGGAAAGCAGTATGGAGATTCCTTAAAAAACTTGGAATGGAACCACCATTCGATCCAGCTATCCCACTCCTTGGCCTATACCCTAAAGACTTAAGAACAGCACACTACAGTAAAGCAGCCACTTCTATGTTTATAGCAGCACAATTCACAATTTCAAAACTATGGAAGCAACCCAGATGCCCTTCAATAGATGAATGGATAAAGAAATTGTGGTACATATACACAATGGAATATTATTCAGCAATAAAAGAAAATAAAATTATGGCATTTACAGGCAAATGGATGGAATTGGAGAACATTATGCTTAGTGAAGTAAGCCAATCCCAAAAAACCAAATGCCGAATGTTCTCTCTCATTAGTGGATGAGGATACATAAGGGGGATGGGAACGGGAAACACAGGAGAAATGCAGGAATTCTGGATGCAGCAGGGGGGAGGGGGGAGGAAGGAAAGGGAAATGGGAATAGTAATGATGATTGATCTGATCGAATGGGTCATTACTACCTCTGGTGCATGTATGAAGACACAAATAGTGTGACTCTTTATGATTTGCAACCAGAGAAATGGAAAAACTGAGCTCTGTTTATGTACTATGACTTGAAACACATTTAAATAAATGAAAAAAAAATATACCAAGCTTTGAAAGAAAATGGGTGTCAACCAAGATTGCTATGCTCAGCAAAATTATCCTTCAGAATTAAATATGAAATAAAAACCTTTTAAGAAAAAAATAGAAACTAAAAGAATTCGTAGCCATAAAGGCTGACCTATAAAACATACTCAATGAAATATTTCATGAAGAAGAAATGAAAAATAAAAATGAAAACCAGTATAGGGATGAATTACACTGGAAGAATAGTCAATTAAAGAAGAATCAAGGCATCTGAATACCTTTAATTTATTTATTATCCATTGCTTATGGCTCTGCCATTTCTTGAGTATCTGTTAGTATTATTAGTATTTATGTGTACCAGGAATGTGATTAGTATGTTTTATTTGCTATAAACTGATCCCCAAAGATTTCCTTTTGAAGACACTTTTCCCCCTCCTTAATTTTTACATTCCTGTTTTACTCAATATTAAGTGCTCTTAGACAATTTGGTGCACAGTGTTTTGGGGACAAAAGTGAAATGACTTTGTCATGAAACCAGAATGTTTGTTTCTAACTCACAGATCAAATGTGCCTTAATCATTTTTTTTTCATTTAGATTTCAAACAGTTAATAGGCTTGCCATTTTAATACACATGATTGGAGATCTGCTTATTTGTAAATAGCCTTTTGCTCATTTGGAAAAATAAACCAGTGGAAAATTTTTTTAAAAAGTAGAATTAAGTCTGAATTAAACATTAGAAATAAATAAAAATGGCAGGAAATAAAAATTATTTCTCTATAATAAAAAAAAAATTCTGCCTACTGTAAGGGCCTGTAAAGCCCTTACAGATAAATGCTATAAATAAGAGATTGAATTCTCTTTGTTAAAAATAAGGGAAGGGACTTCATCTTGCTCAGTCCTCCATCCTTTTTCTAAATAATTTACTTTAGAATAGATCTTTGTATTTCTTCTCTTGTTAAAATGTGTATAAATTCTATTAAAAACTAAAGAAAACTTTTGTGAGTTTTGCAACCCAGAAATGTCTTTCTGAAGTACAGGAGAGGCCTCTTGTTGAAATGCAAACATCAAGAGAAATACTATATTTCTGTGGGAAGGTAGGCACCTAAACTTGGTTAGCACCTAGCACCTGTCTTAAAGATATGAGAAGTTTGTTTTCTCTCTGGATAAAGCCAAGAACTGAGACAAACTGTCAACCAGTTACCAAGTAAGATGACCTATTTGTGATAACTGGCACTATCAAATCTTCTCAGAAAACTAATTATTATTATTATTATTTTTGGTACCAGGGATTGAACTCTGGGGTACTCAACCACTGAGGCACATCCCCAGCCCTATTTTGTGTTTTATGTAGAGACAGAGTCTCACTGAGTTGCTTAGCACCTCACCATTGCTGAGGCTAGCTTTGAACTCGTGATTCTCTTGTCTCAGCCTCCCAAAGGGAGAATTTACAGGCATGCGCCACCGCGCCTGACCAACTAATTACTCTTGATAACATGTGTGTGATGGATGTGTCAGATGGGCTATAATAAAGGACAGGATTCCTTTCTGTCTTTGCAGTCTCTTAGCAGATGGTCTATGATGCATATCATGTTCTGATTTAATGTTTATTCAATAATAAACATGGGGTTTTTTTTTTACTGCTTTTGTGGAGAGATTTTTGTCATGACTTTAGCACGTACTTTTTTAAATTGGGTATATAGGAGTCAATCCTTTAACAATTATAATGTATTATGTCTGTCTTTAAGACTTACATGAATTTCTTCTTATTTTTTATATTTTATGAAACTAGAATTTTTATTAGACACTTAACCCTAAGGAAAAGGAAGCAACATAAAAACCCTAATAGACTTCTTTTTATAGAATAACTTTATAAATTTCTGAGAGCTGAATACATATAACTTTTCTTATTGAAAAATATTAATTAGGTCCTCAGGTCCTAAAATAAGAAAAACCTACCTATTTTATGTTTATTTTATATTAAGGTAAATAGCATTGGATAAAGGCATGAAGGTCAAGTATGTGGCAGGTTGCAGAGAGGTTAGTAATCAAGGTTATGAGATAATAGTGAAACTGGTCTTGAAAATCAAGATCAGGTCCTGTTTCCCCTGGTGTTGAAGACTGAAGAGCCAAGAAATGCTGAGGCAAGATCAAAAGGCAAATTTTATTTAAAAGGCAGGGGAGAGAGAGAGAGAGAGAGGAGAGAGATGGACTCCTACAGAGAGGAGGGGGTCCAGAGAGCTGGTACCTGAGGGATTGGGGGTTTCTTGCTCCTTTATAGATTTCAAGTTTCCTTTCTACTCATCCTGCCTACATGACCAAAAGTGACCAAAAGGGCAGGAAGAGAGCTATCCAGGGGGTGATTGCCTGTGTTGGAAAGTGTGATCCCCTCAACCCCAGGCTATTAGCAACCTGGTGATGGGAAGTGCTATCTGCCCATTTTTTTTTAAGTTTCTAATTTGGTTAATTGTGGGGTTATTTTCCCCAAATTTTAAAATTTTTTTATTATTATTATGTTTTTATAGAGGATAACATTTCATTTCTCTGGTTGTAAGTGATATAGAATCACAACATACATGCAGTCATACATAAAGTTAGGGCTATGATGACTATCGATTCCACCACCTTTACTGTCCCCATGCCCCCTCCCCCCTTACACCCCAGTGAACAGAGTTCCTCCATTGTTCCCATGTCCTTCCCCACATTATGGATCAGCATCCACTTATCAACAAGTACATTCAGCATTTGGTTTCCTGAGGTTGGCTTACTTTACTTAGCATGATATTCTCCAACTCCATCTATTTACCTGAAAATGCCATAATTTTATTCTCTTTTATTGCTGAGTAATATTTCATTGTGTATATATACCACACTTCTTTATCCATTTATCTATTGAAGGGCATCTAGGCTGGTTCCACAGTTTAGCTATTGTGAATTGAGCTGCTATAAACATTGAAGTGGCTGTGTCACTGTAGTATGCTGTTTTTAAGTCTTCTGGGTATAGACCAAGAGAGAGATAGCAGGCTCAAATGGTGGTTCCATTCCAAATTCTCTGAGGAATCTCCATACTGCTTTCCAGATTGGTTGCACCAATTTGCAGTTCCACCAGCAATGTATGAGTGTGCCTTTTTCCCTACAACCTCGCCAACACTTATTGTTGTTTGTATTCTTGATAATTGCCATTCTGACTGGTGTGAGATGAAATCTTAGGGTAGTTTTGATTTGCATTTCTCTGGTCACTAGAGATGTTGAACATTTTTTCATATGTCTGTTGATGGGTTGTATATCTTCTTTGTGAAGTTTGTGTTGAGCTCTTTGGCCCATTTATTGATTGGGTTGTTAGTTTTTTTGGTGTTAAGTTTTTTGAGTTCTTTATATATCTTGGAGATGAGTGCTCCATCGGATGTGTGTGTGGCAAAGATTTGTTTCCAGAATGTCAGCTCTCTGTTCACTTCATTGATTCTTTCTTTTGCTGAGAAGAAGCTTTTTAGTTTGAATCCATCACATTTGTTGATTCTTGATTTTACTTCTTGTGCTATAAGAGTCTTGTAAAGAAAGTATGGTCCTAATCTGACATGATGAAGATTTGGACCTATTTTTTCTTCTATTAAGCATTGGGTCTTTGGTCTGATTCCCAGGTCCTTGATCCACTTTGAGTTGAATTTTGTGCATGGTGAGAGATAGGGGTTTAGTTTCATTTTGCTGCATACGGATTTCCAGTTTTCCCAGCACCATTTGTTGAACAGGCTATCTTTTCTCCAGTGTACGTGTTTGACTCCTTTATCTAGTATAAGGTAACTGTATGTAAGTGGGTTCTTCTCTGTGTCTTCTATTCTATACCATTGGTCTACATGTCTATTTTGGTGCCAGTACCATGCCGTTTTTGTTACTATAGCTTTGTAGTATAATCTGAGGTCTGGTATTGTGATGCTTCCTGCTTCACTCTTCTTGCTAAGGATTGTTTTGGCTATTCTGGGTCTCTTATTCTTCCAAATGAATTTCATGATTGCCTTTTCTATTTCTATAAGGAATGACATTGGGATTTTAATTGGGATTGCATTGAATCTACATAGCGCTTTGGGAAATATGGCCATTTTAACAATATTGATTCTGCCTATCCAGGAGCATGGGAGATTTTTCCATCTTCTAAGGTCTTCTTCAATTTCTTTCTTCAGTGTCTGTAGTGTACATTGTAGAGGTCTTTCACCTCTTTTGTTAAATTGATTCCCAGGTATTTTCTTTTTTGAGGCTATTGTGAATGGGATAGTTTTCCTAATTTCTCTTTCAGAGGGTTTATCACTGATGTATAGAAATGCAATTGATTTGTGGGTGTTGATTTTATATCCCGGTACTTTGGTGAAGTCATTTATTAATTCTAAAAGTTTTTTGGCAGAATTTTTTAGATCCTCTAAGTATAGAATCATGTCATCTGCAAATAATGATAGTTTGAGTTCTTCTTTTCTGATTCGTATCCCTTTAATTTCTTTCATCTGTCTAATTGCTCTGGCTAGTGTTTCAAGGACTATGTTGAATAGCAGTGGTGAGAGAGGGCATCCCTGTCTAGTTCCCGTTTTCAGAGGCAATGATTCCAATTTTTCCCCATGTAGGATGATGTTGGCCTTGGGTTTAGCATAGATAGCTTTTACAAAGTTGAGGTATGTTCCTACTATCCCAAGTTTTTCTAGTGTTTTGAGCATAAAAGGGTGTTGTATTTTGTTAAATGCCTTGTCTGCATCAATTGATAAAATCATATGACTCTTATCTTTAAGTCTATTGATGTGATATATTACATTAATTGATTTCCATATGTTGAACCAACCTTGCATCCCTGGGATGAACCCCACTTGATCATGGTGCACTATTTTTTTGATATGTTTTTGTATGTGATTTGCCAGAATTTAAATGAGAATTTTTGTATCTATGTTCATCAGGGGTATTGGTCTGAAGTTTTCTTTTTTGGACGTGTCTCCGTCTGGTTTTGGAATCAGGGTGATACTTGCCTCATAGAATGACTTTGGAAGGGTTCCCCCCTTTTCTATTTCATGAAATAGTTTGAGGAGTATTGGTATTAATTCTTCTTTGAAGGTTTTGTAGAACTCAGCTGGGAATCATCTGGATATGGGCTTTTCTTGGTTGGCAGGCTCTTGATGGCATCTTATATTTCTTTGCTTGAAATTGATCTGTTTAAGTTGTGTATGTCCTCTTGGTTCAGTTTGGGTAGGTCATATGCCTCTAGAAATTTGTTGGTGTCTTCAGGGTTTTCTATTTTATAAATTTTCAAAATAGTTTCTAATTATCCTCTATATTAATGTATTTCAGTAGTGTCTGTTGTGATATCTCTTTTTTCATCAAGAATTTTAGTAATTTGGGTTTTCTCCCTCCTTCTTTTCATTAGAGTGGCTAAGGGTTTGTCAATTTTGTTTAGTTTTTCAAAGAACCAGCTTTTTGCTTTGTCAATTTTTTGAATTGTTTCTTTGGTTTCAATTTCATTGATTTCAGCCCTAATTTTGATTATTTCCTGTCTTCTACTTCTTTTGGTGTTAATTTGTTCTTCCTTTTTTAAGGCTTTGAGACAAAGAGTCAATTCATTTATTTGTTGACTTTTACTCCTTCTAATGAATGAACTTAGTGCTATGAACTTTCCTCTTAGCATTGCCTTCATGGCATCCCAGAGATTTTGATATGTTGTATCAGAGTTTTCATTCGCCTCTAAGAATTTTTTTTATCTCTTCCCTGATGTCTTCTGTTATCCATGCATCATTCAATAGCATATTATTTAGTTTCCAGGTGATGGAGTAGTTTCTGTTTTTTAATCTGTCATTGATTTGTAATTTTATTCCATTGTGTTCAGATAGGATGCAGGGTAGAACCTCTATTTTTTTGTATTTTCTAAGACTGGCTTTGTGACATAACATATGATCTATTTTGGAAAAGGATCCATGTGCTGCTGAGAAAAAAGTGTATTCGCTTGTTGATGGATGGAACACTCTATATATGTCTGTTAGGTCTAAATTATTTATAGTTTCATTGAGATCTATGGATTCTTTATTAAGTTTTTGTCTGGAAGATCTATTGAATGGTGAGAGAGCTGTGTTAAAGTCTCCAAGTATCATTGTGTTGTGTTCTATTTGATTCTTGTATTTGAGAGGATTTGTTTGATATACATAGAAGCCCAATTATTTGGGGAATAGATATTTATGATTGTTATGTCTTGTTGATATATGATTCCTTTAAGAAGTATGAAATGACCTTCTTTATCTCTTTTCACCATCTTTGGTTTGAAGTCCACTTTATTTGATGTGAGGATGGAAACTCATGCTTGTTTGTGGGGTCCATGTGAGTGATATGTTTTTTCTCAGCCTTTCACTTTCAGTCTGTGGATGTCTTTTTCTGTGAGATGAGTCTCTTGAAGACAGCATATTGTTGGGTCTTTTTTTTTAAATCCAGTCTGTCAGTCTGTGTCTTTTTTGTTTTTTTTTAAATATCTTTATTTTGCTTATTTTTTTTAATGTGGTACTGAGGATCGAACCCAGAGCCTCACGCATGTGAGGCAAGCGCTCTACCACTGAGCCACAATCCCAGCCCATCAGTCTGTGTCTTTTAATTGGTGCACTTAGTCCATTTACATTCAGGGTTATTATTGAAATATGATTTGTTCTTCTGGTCATTTTGGTTTGTTTTAGGATTTTACCTTGAGTTGTTTTCTCTTTTGAATGATCTTCCCTTTAGTGTAGTTCCTCTCTTTGTAAATGTTCATTGTTGGTTATCATTTCCTCCTCATGGTATATTTTGCCAAGAATGCTGTGTAGTGAAGGCTTTTTTGCTGTAAATTCTTTTAACTTTTGTTTATCCTGGAAGGTTTTTATTTTGTCATCAAATCTGAAGCTCAATTTTGCTGGATATTGGATTCTTGATTGGCATCTATTTTCTTTCAGGGCTTGGAATATGTTATTCCATGATCTCCTGGCTTTTAGGGCCTGGGTTGAAAAATCTGCTTAGATATGAATTGGTCTCCCCTTATATGTTTCTCTCTCTGGCTTCTCTCTCTTGCAGCCTCTAATATTCTATCCTTATTCTGTATGTTGGACATTTTTCTTATAATGTGCCTTGGTGTAGATCTGTTGAAATTTTGTATGTTTGGTGCTCTGTAAGCCTCTTGTGTTTGATTTTCCACTTCATTTTTCATATTTGGGAAATTTTCTGATATTATTTCATTGAAGAGATTGTGCATTCCTTTGGTTTGAAATTCTGTGACTTCTTCTATCCCAATAAATCTTAGATTTGGTCTTTTGATGCTTTCCCATATTTCTTGTATGTTCTGTTCATGATTTTTGACCATCTTCACTGTATGGTCAAGTTAATTTTCAAGATTGTCTATCTTGTCTTCATTATCCGAGGTTCTGTCTTCCAGGTGATCTAGGCTGCTGGGGATGTTTTCTATTAAGTTTTTAATTTGGTTTATTGTTTCCTTCATTTCAAGAATTTCTGATTGGTTTTTTTTCATGATCTCTAGCTCTTTCTTAAAGTAAATTTTGCTACTTGAAATTGCTCTCTTATCTCTTTGTTAGAATGATCAATGGTTGCTCTTATTTGCTCTCCTATTTCTTTGTTGGATTGATCAATTTTTGCCTGTAATCGCTCACTTATGTCATTCTTTAATTCACTGATCATTTTAATTATGTACTTTCTGAATTCTTTCTCTGACATTTTATCAACTGTGTTGTCAATGGATTCTGTTACAGTGATATCAAGGTTTATTTGGGGCACTTTCTTCCCTTGTTTTTTCATGTTGATTGTGTATCTTCCTTTCTTAAAATACCAATCTGAGGTATTGCGGCTTCTATCCTATAATCTTGTATTGACACTCCAGATTAGCTGTGTCTCCCCCCTTGGAGCTACTTCTGTTCCCCCAGTGTCCCCAGATGGGCACTACTGCCACTAAAGTTGGTGGCGGAGGTAGTGGATGTACCTCTAGAGGGCAGTGGGAGTAGCCTTGGCTGGGCTCCTGAGGCAGCCCCTGAGAGCTGTTTAGTCCCTCTCTTGGGCTCCTGCTGGTGAACAGGAACTCTGGAGTGGACCTGGAGGCAGGCCTAGATCTCACTTATGCAGGGTCACAAGCTAGAGAGTCTGTGTGCAACCCTTACAGTGAGTGTGAGCTCCCCTGGGGCTGGAGGCTAGCAGGCTCTGGTCTGCTTTCAGCTGGGTACCCCTGGCATTCCCTAAGGGTGATTTTGGGCCTTCTGTCTCACCTGCCTACAGGAACTCTGGAGCAGAACTGAGGCAAGCCCAGAGCACACTTGGGTGGGGCCTCTTCATGCTGGGATCTCTGCAGGCCACTCTTACCCTGGGTGTGCCTTCCTCTGTGGCTGGTAGCTATCAGTCTCTGGTCAACCCTTGGTTGGACACCTGTGGAGTTTCCTGAGGGTGGATTTGAGCCCTCTGTGGCTCCTTCTGGTCTGCAGGAACTCTGGAACAGAACTGGGGTGGACCCAGGCCACAGTTGGGTGAGGCTGTCTTGTGCTGGGGTCTCTGCAGCAACTCTTACCCTGAGTTTGGGCTCTTCAATGGCTAGTGGCTAGCAGTCCCTGGTCTCCCTTTGGCTGGACACTGGTGGAGTTTCCTGAGGGCAGGTTTGGGCCCTCTGCGGCTCCTGCCAGTCCGCAGGAACTCTAGAGTGGAACTGAGGCGGACCCAGGCTGCCTCATGCTGGTGTCTCTGGAGCAACTCTTGTCCTGAATTTGGGCTCCCCAGTGGCTAGAGGTAGCAGTACCTGGTCTCCCTTTGGTTGGACACGCGTAGAGTTTCCTGAGGGTGGATTTGGGCCCTCTGCCACTCCTGCCAGTCACTCTGGAATGGAACTGGGGTGGACCCAGCCACCCTTGGGTGGGGCTGCCTCATGCTGGGGTCTCTGGAGTGACTCTTACCCTGAGTTTGGGCTCCCCTGTGGCTGGAGGTAGCAGTCCCTGGTCTCTATTTGGCTGGACACCTGTGGAGTTTCCTGAGGGTGGATTTGGGCCCTCTGCATCTCCTGCCAGTCCATAGGAACTTTGGAATGGAACTGAGGTGGCCCCAGGCCACCCTTGGGCAGGGCTGCCTCACGCTGGTTTCTCTGGAGCAACTCTTGCCCTGAATTTGGCTCCCCAGTGGCTAGAGGTAGCAGTACCTGGTCTCCCTTTGGCTGGATAACCATGAAGTTTCCTTGAGTTTGGGCTCCCCTGTGGCTAGAGATAGCAGTCCCTGGTCTCCCTTCGGCTGGACACCTGTAGAGTTTCCTGAGGGTGGATTTTGGCCCTCTGCCCCTCCTGCCAGTCCGCAGGAACTCTGGAGTGCAACTGGGGCAGACCCAGGCCAAGGGGGCGAGCAGGGCCTAGAACATGTGGGCACCAAAATGTTGTTTTAAGTTGTGCCTTGTGGGTCCGCTCGACGAGATGGGGTCTCACGGGACAAGGGGTATGGAGAGGCCCTCAGGAAGGACAGAATGTGGTCCTGCAGGATGAGGGTTTGGGGTGACTGTCCACAGAGTCACTTCAGCCAGACTCTGGGGGCTAGTAAGGGTGCCCATTTTCTTTTCTTTGATAATCAGCTACCTGTCCTTTTCCCTAGCCTCAATAGATTACCATCCAGGTGTAATCTAATTTGAACAAAGGACTAATTAAAAGACTTCAATCTAGTTCAAGCACAAAATTCAAGAATCACTTTACATAGCTCAGGCTGCTAGAACACCCTGACCACTTGAAAATTACTGCTACTACTATTAAAAACACCAACTTTGCAATTATTGTGCTTCTCAGTTCTGAGCCTCATTCCACCACATCCTAGCTGGGCTGGCTACTTCACCCTGGCAGGCTCACTTCCCTCATCCACAGAAGGCACTAATAATACCCAGCCACAAAAATCATTTATGGATGAATTAAGCATGGTCACTTAGGACACTGCCTGCCACATAATAAAAACCTAGGAAATGTTGGCCCAGATCCTTGTTAAAAGGTGAATTAAGAGTTTTTCCTTATACTGAACTAATTCTCTGTATCTATAAATCCTTTTTTCATTTTTCTTTTTCTTTTTTTTTTTTTGGCACCAGGGATTGAACCCAGGGGAACTTAACCAATGAGCCACATTCCCAGCCATTTTTATATTTTATTTTGGGACAGGATTTCACTAAGTTGCTTAGGATCTCACTAAGTCGCTGAGGCTGGCTATGAACACAATCCTCTTGCCTCAGCCTCTGGAGCTGCTGGGATTACAGGCATGTGTCACCATGCCCGGCTGTATCTATAATTTTTATTTATTGGCTCACTGGTGGTAGTTTTCTCTTTTATAGTTATTTTAAAAATCCAATTTATCTTCCTCATCAACACTTTTAAATAAGAGGGCAATGGTCTTTAACCTCTGTAACGCTTTTTTCCAACATGTCAGGAAATTCTCATGACTTTCAAACGCCATTATATGGCTACTTTGTGCAAAAGCTCAGTATCTCGTGGAATATTCTAATTTACAGCTGTTTCTGACAAAAATTAATTGAACAAACATTCTAGATGCCATTTGGCATAATGTCCATTGAAATTACAATACTTCACTTAATATAATTTTATGTTAATAAAATCCTATAAATTAAATGCTTATATATAATTCCTATAAATTAAAATTTTTAGTGTTTTTTAAAAGTATAGTTTAGTTGTATCTTACATATCCTTTATTCTTATTGTGACTATTTTGAAGTTAGGTATAGAATTTTTAATCAACGCATCCTTACAATTTAACTTGTTGAATTGAACTAATTCTTTAGCTATTTTGAATCATGATTCAGTCTTCTGTGTGAGTTATGCTTTTCAGATCTGCAATCATAGTCATGATGTTTTCAATTTGTTTATTCAAGTTGTATATTTTATAAATATAATTTCAATGTGTCTGAGTCCGTTTATGCCCATATTCCTTAGTCATGTACATGGCCTATTTCCATATTCTTAAATGTTTTGATGAAATCTAGAATCCCTATAACTAAATTATGTTTCTTCAGCACTTGTTATGTGAAGGGAACTTATACCTAAATCCATTACATATTTATAATCATTTAATTTTCACAACAATCATGCAAGGTAGATATTATCATCATCCTCATTTTGCAGAGATTAGGCACAGAGAAGTTAAGCAACTTGCCCAAAATCACATATGTAGTAAATACATATATGTACTGGAAGAACTGGAAATAAAATTTAGATCATTTTATTTTTAAATTATCATTTGTATCTACCATGAAATATAGACTCTTCCACTACATTATGCGATTCACATTAGTATCACCCTGCTAACCCTTATACTTCCTGGGCCCCTAAAATAAGCTAATTGTGAATTATTATAATTAAACAGTAGAATATGAACTTGACTTCTAGACTTTGTAAATACTTTATATAAATGCTAATCATTAATACTAATTAGATTTTACTTAAAAAATACATAACATTATTTCTAATAAATTCATAATAAATTTACCAGATTATGTTATTTTAAAGACAATAAATTTGAAAGTCAGATTTTCAGCTCCCTGCCCCTAACCTTTCTCCTGGTTTCTACAACTCCTCAAAGATATTTTAAAGTGAACTTTTCATTTAAATGTGCAAGTTATTTTAGTACTCTTGGTTCAAATTCATTTGAGCTAGAGTAGAAGTCTCTCAAAATTTTTATCTCTAAACATTTTAAACTATCTTGAGCTTCAGTTTTCTCTTTAAAAACTTGCTACATTTTTTTCCTTCCATGCCTATGTAAAAGAGTATGTAAAAGAAATTTTATTTTTGGAGGTTATAATTTACCTACTATGGTAATGATTGTCATGGATATTTGGATATTTGACTTTCATAAAATCAGATTTCCCAGAACATTAGCAAATTTTCCTCTCCAAAAGGTGAGCTATAACCACCTTTTCATTTTATAATTATGTATATGTATATGTACATATATATTTATATATTTCTCTCAATTTTCATTATAATTTCATAAAGTCAGAGTTATTTTAATATCATGAAAACAAGAAAGGTACAGAATAAACAGATACATAAATTTATCTTGTGAAAAACTTACTATCTTATTCTAATTTTTCAGTTTTCACCATGATTCCAACAAAGTTTATCATAGAAAGGTCATTGAAGACAGCATGTGAAGTTCCTAGACTATGAGTTTTAAGTCCTCATCTCATCCTAGGGATATCATGATCCTAGAACTATCAGTACAGTTGAGGGATTTAAAAGAAGGCAAGATCTGGGTAGGTTGATTAGGATTTAAAGCTGCCATGAATAGATTTGCTGATAGTATCCTATCTCTTTGAAGTGTTGATTGGAGTTTTCAGGCCCTCATTTAAAGAAACTTTCCCTAGCAGTGCTAGAAACAGAAAATGTTTTGCCAAAAGATTCTGTGAAATGAAACACACCATAGTAAGTTATTTTATTAACTTTTGCTGAGTAACAATAAACAATATGTGTTTTGGGTTTTTTTCATTTGGGTTTTCATATGGTTTGAGAATTACATATTAACAAAAAGGAAAACTGAGATTACAAGATTATGTGTACAAAATACTCTTTTTTTATCTTTCTGTTTTGCTTATTAAATTCAGTTAAAAGTATGCCAGTTGATATTAATTCTTAATTGTCTCACTGAAACAATTTTATAAAGAACTTTTAAATACATCTTCTCCAAATTTACTCAACTTTAAAGTAATCATGACAGAACATATTCTATTTCTGAAATTATACTGAGGAAACAAAAGTTACAGATAACTCCGATTTGCAGATTAAATAGTATCACATTTTTCAGTCAAAATTGGTTCCTATGAGTGTATAAATTTGACAAACTTAAAGGTGACTTCATTTAAAGGTCTTAAATTTACTGAAGATTTTTTGTTGTGGTTAAATTAAAGTCATCCAAGTAAAATTGTTCTATTTTCATTTTTATTGTTTGCTTCTTATTGAAAATAAAAGATAATATTGTAATGTCAGGCATGATGGCACATGCCTGTAATCCCTGTGGCTCAGAAGGCTGAGGCAGAAGGATCATGAGTTCGAAGCCAGCCTCAGCAATTTAGCAAGGCTCTAAGCAACTTAAAGAGACCCTGTTTCTAAATAACATATAAAAAAGGGCTGGGGATGTGGCTCAGTGGTTAAGCATCCTTGGGTTCAATCCCAGGTATCAAAACACTGAAAATAAAAATAAATAATAATAATGTAAATCCTAGCAGGATTTTTTAAAAGTAGAAATTAGCAAATGATTCTGAAATTCATACAGAAATCTGATGGATGTGGAATAGCCAGTCTCGAAAAAAAGAATAAAATTGAAGAAATTAACTAACCTCTAATAAAAAATCTATTGACAAGGAGGTAAAGCAATATCATCTCTGAAACATTCTGGTGGGAGTATGAAGTGATAAAATGACTTGAGTTACAAATAGGTATATGTGCAGGTCTAGATCATATACTATTGTGTTGGGGTGTAAATGGAGATCTCAGCAGAGACTAATGCCTTTAGAAGGAGATAAATAGGTGGAGACAAGAACAGAGAGAGTGTGTGTGGGAGAGTGAGAATGCACAACAGTGTGTGTATTTGAGTTTGTTTTTCATAACTAAGGAGGACAATGGCATTAGTTATGGGCATACTTGGAGAATCAAACCCAAAAGCACACTTACTTCCCAGGCCTTTTTGTTGTTGTTGTTGTTGTTTATTACTCTTCACTTGAAGGACTCAATACTCCTTGGAGAAACAGCTGATTTTAGGGTTAAGCGCAAAGAAATTTAAAAGAAGTGAACTTAGAAATTCTCATGTCAGCAAATAAGTGCTCAAAGAATAATGAGACTATGTCAAAATAACACAGGAAATTACTTAAATAAGCTTCAGCTTGCCAAATCTGAGGCATTTGGCTATTTAAATAATGATCTCAATGCACTATGATTTAGTGAATAAAGTAGAAATCTATAAACATATACTGGTATAAATAACCAAAGAGAAGAAAAAGTGCCTACTTGTGTTAGAAAGCTTTCAAATGAATGTGAAGGAAATTTTTAAAAAATCATCAGTAGACACCAACAGTGGGTGAAAGTTTGATAAACATCACTATAATTATTCTATGTCAAAATACTTCCCTATAGATAAGTTATTAATTACCAAATGAAAAACAGCAGTTTTATAGTATGTATACCTAGTGGACACTACCTAATCTAAGCAACCAAGATTCATATCAACATCGTGACAAATAAACATCATGTGCCTCCTGACAAATTGCACTGGGAAGACCACAAAACCAGATGTGTGGCATTCCAGCCCCTCAAATGGACAAACTTCATCCCAAACCAAAGAATGTTGCACAAAATAAATGTCCCGCACTCTTTATAACTATTAAGGTAAAAAAAGATGAAGACAGTTGGCAGAATGTCCAAATACAAATATTTCAAGAGATAGAACAGACTGTTTTATAACCCCAGATTGGATCCTACACCTGACAGAAAAATAGCCATAAAGGATATTATTTTGATATTTGATGAAATTTGAAATTTGGCTGTAGATTAGCTCATAGTGTTATATCTATGTTCAATTTTAATTTTTTCTTATAGTCGTTATATGTAAGAGAATATCATTGTTAGGAAATGTACAGTGAATTACATAGGAAAAAAGAAGCCTAATACCTTCACATTTACTCTCCAGTGATCCAGAAAAATAATGGTATGCATGCATATATTTATTAATATGTAATTATATAAGTATACACACATAGAAAATGGGTAAAATATATACAATTGGTAAATCTGAATCAAAAATATATAAGAAATCCTTTATCATATTTTTACAATAGCTATGTAACTTCTAAATTATATAAAAATAAAAAAGTTACTTAAAATTACTGAGAAACTTATAACCAATTTAGTTCTCACTTTCAGAAAACTATTTTCTCAAATACTATTACTATTCTCACCATCTGCTTCACTAATGTAAATTTTGTTTCATTTTCATTTTTCACACTACTTAATCAATTTTTTGCAATTTCCCTTCAAATATAATTTTCCCATCTAGGAATTTAATTAAAATAACACCATAGGTAGACAACAGAATACAAATGTAGGCTGAAAATGCCAAATCAAAACTGAGTACAATTTATCGATGGTTTAGTAAATAAGAAAAATTCAACATTTTGCTTTTTCATTCACTTCACAAGTTTTTTTTGGCATTTATTATGCAACCTGACATGTAAGATTTAAAGAATATTTTCACATATTCCAAATTATTTAATACTTTTCACACTAAATATACAATTACTTCTTTTGGAATTACTTTATTGTATGTCATAAGTACATGGCATGTATGAATATGGCAACAAGAGAAGATAGCATGCTAGAATTAAATTATTTTCCTCTGTCAGATGGAAGGAAATCTGCTCTTTATTCCAGGATATTGGACATAACACCTATAGCTGGTTTGCTTATTCTTAAGCTTAGCTTAACCTCCACCATTGGACTGAAGACCATTTGAAAAGAGAGGCCATTTCTTAAGCATGCATCCCTTTATAGCATAGTTGCTCAGATATAGTATAAGTGTAGAATGTATTGCTAGACAGAAAATGTGGTATATATACACAATGGAATATTACTCAGCTATAAGGAAGAATGAAATTATTATGGAATTTGCCAGTAAATGGAACTGGAGAATATCATGCTAAGTAAAATGAGCCAGTCTCAAGAAACCAAAGCCAAATGTTCTCTCTGATGCTAACTCATAAGAGGAGAGGAGAGGAGAAGAGAAGTTAAATAGATCAGACAAAGGGGAATGAAGGAAGGGAGGAGGATGGGAAATAGGAGAGTAGAATTTATCAGACATCACTTTCCTATGATCATATATGAATACAGGACCAGCATAACTCCATATCATGTACAGCCACAAGAATGGGATTCTAATTAGAATGTTATACTCCATGTATGTATAATGTGTCAAAATACGCTCTGTTGTCATGTACTTCTAAAAAGAACAAATAAACGAAGTATACAGGAGGATAGTTAAAAAAATAAGAAAAACAATGATGAGTTTAACTAGTAAAAATTTTAAAGTTTTGTACAGTACTAAATTTAATTATCCATGCAATTTTCTAGAAGCTTAGTTTTATAATTTTCATATTAGGAATTTGAATTACATTTTTTTGTTGTTGTTTTGGTGCCGGGGATTGAACTCAGAGGCACTTGACCACTGAGCCACATCCTCAGCCCTATTTTATGTTTTATGTAGAGACAGGGTCTCACTGAGTTGCTTAGCGCCTCTCCATTGCTGAGGCTGGCTTTGAACTCACAATTCTCCTGTCTCAGCCTTCCAAAGTGCTGGGATTACAAGCGTGAGCCACTGCGCTTGACTTGAATTACATTTTACAAATTCATAAAGTTAATATGGGCATTCTTTATCTGACATAATTAAACAGCTTTTGAAAGTAATCATGCTTTTTCTATTTTAAGTTGAGTATATTTAGAAATTTTTCCTAAATTTTGTTATGAAATGTGAAATAACATTTTTAAAGAAATTGAATAATATAATAGTTAATGAAGAATTTTTCAAAAATATATCTTAATTTTAAGTTTTTGAGTGGGTAGGTTTTTATTAAGATGTCTAATTACTTATATATTAACATCAAGTATGGCTTATGTTGTGAACTCCACTAGTAGTAAATTGTTTCAAGTACTATTTACTCTAGCAAACTAACAACATAAGTTTCATACTATGTAGTTTTTCCTATCAATCACTGATAAAGTCTTGTATTAAACAATGTGTTTAACTAAATACTTTATCTGAAAATCAGAGCTAAATTTTCTTAGTTGTTTAAAAATTACATTAATGAACTTTTAAACTATGTATGATAAATTCTATTAGCAAAATGAAATATCTTTTCTTCATAATTATTACACACATTTGTTCACTTAAAATAGAACTGTAAAAGCCTAGAATCCAGATATTCAAATGATTTTGTTATGAAGATAGCATTTCTTTTCATATCTTGCTTGAAATAAGTTTGCAAGAAAAATAGAATACAAAGAAATCTGCAGTTTTGGCTTTCCTTCATAAAATACTTCATCTTGGGGCACAAATATGTTCTAATAAATAATCTTACATATCACACCTGAAATGACATCATTCTGTTTTTTGGAAGTCAAAATTGTATCACTTACCTTAATAATATTTCCCTTAACACATAGTCTAATCAATGTTTAAGAAAATTAATGAGAGGCTTTCAGCTCCTTTAAAAGGGGCATAATTGACCTTAGAATCAAAGACAATGGCTTGAGTGTTCATTAAGGAGAAGTGGGGGTGCTTCTGTAGGTTTTTAGTGCTGTTCTGTGGTGGGACAAGTGCTAATTTACTCCTAACGGCTTTGGCAGCCACGATACTGGCTTACACACGCATCAGACTGCATCCTCTGAAAAAGAAATTATATGAAATTTCTAGCAGTTGCCTGGGAGCTGATGATGCCACCTCAAATCCAAAGTGACAGCTGATGGGTAGGTGATTTCTGTACTTGTAATAAAAAAGTATAAAGAAGAAATGAATTTCCTAAAGTAAAAAAGCAACATATTATTCTCTGATATAAAACACATTGCCTTCAAAAATAATGTCAGAATAATGGCTTCTACACTATCGCTTGGTTGGCAATTTGTAAAGTTTCACTGAAAGGTATTGCTTGTTTATTGTCACACCTAGATTTTATGAAATATACTTGTAAAGTGCTTTTTCATACACTTCTACTGAAAAAGTCTGAAGAATACATGTTCAGATATTATTTCAATTTTCACATTTGGGAAAAATGTGTATGCTTCAGTTTATTAGAGCATACTTACGGGGTAGTTCTGTTCCTAATAATTAGTTCCAGTGGGAAATATAGTATTTTGCATAGAATTAATCAAAGTGAAGCACCATCCTCTATAACATTAAGTATTTTACATTTTAAGTATTTCAATTTTAGCTAGTTTTACAAATCTAATTGTAGAAGCCACAAGAAAATAGTTTTTAAATAGCATTTGAGTTAAGACAAGAAATCTCTAGAGTGGTTACTTCCTCATGACAAAGCAGATTCTTTAAGGTTTAATTTAAAACAAATATATAAAAGGAAGCAACAGAGTAAAGAGACAATCAATAGAATGGGAGAAAATATTTGTGAACTCTACATTTGCTAAGGGGTTAATATTCAAAATATGTGAGTACTCTCAAATAACTTCAAAACAAGAAAACAAATAACCTAACTTTAAAATAGGCAAATGATATGGAAAACAAACATTTAAAGTGCTAAACATAACCAGTTATCAGAGAAATATAAAAAGAAAAAAGAGAAACCACAACAATGAGAGATATCACCTCATATCTATTAGTATGACTATTGTAAAAAAGGTAGGTAGTAAGTCTTAGCAAGGATGTGGAGAAAAGGTTTATATGGTTGATGGGAATGCAAATTAATACAACCATTACAGATTCTAGTTTGAAAGTCAAGACGTGGTATCAACCTAAGGGTTTAATAATGGATGAATGGATGACAAAAATGTATTATATGTATGTGTTATGTTTTAGATATAAGTTGCCCCTCAAGCTCATGTGTGAGACAATTCAAGAATTTTCAGAGGTACAATGATTAGATTATGAGAAGGGTTAACATGATTGGTAGATTAATCCACAGATATTGATTAAATGAGTGGTAACTATAGGCAGAGATATAGAGTTGACTGGCGATGAAAAGAACCTCTGAAACCCTGAACCAGAATAACCTTTTTCTGCTCTACATTGTTCTTTTTGGATCTTATGGTCTCAGCAATGAAAAAGCTTACTAAAGCAGAAATTGATACTGAGAAATGGAGTTGTTGCAGTGATTAACCTGATCACATGGTTTAGAAGAATTTGGAGCTAGTTTAAAAGGAGGGAGAATTTTGAAAAGTTTAGAAATGAAAGCTGGAAAATATTTAGAATGGTTTATGCAGAGGTTAATGGGTTATTCTGGTGGGAGTTTGGGAGACCAAAATGCCAATAGAACTGTGGACAGTAAAGACTGGCTCATGATGTTACAGAGGAGGATGACTGTTTTGGAAACTGGACTAGAGGCCATGCATATTATGTTCCGGCAAAGATTTTTCTACATTTTTCCCATGTCCTGAGACTTTTTTGTGAGGCTGAATTTAAAGGTGATGTAGTAATTAATTTGGAGGAGGAAATTTCAAGGCAACACAGCATTCAGGAGGTGCATAGATATTGCTGACAACTTTTAGTCAAATTCACTGTGATAATCAGAAGCAGAAAGCAAAGTAAAAAGAATTGAATATATCAGAGTTTGGACAGTAAACCTGGGGCTAAGGAAGCTGTGGTTGTTAAAAGCATTACAGCCACTAAAGAGATGCTAAGGATTTTTGCACAGAGACAATAGGAAAGATGGCTGAACTGAATCACCAGGGACTGGCAAGATCACACCCATTTCAGGCTCAAGGATGTAAAAATTAAAATTCCCTTGAGAAGAATCCATGGGGCACCCTGCTTATTTAGGAATGCCTAGGAAGTTTTTCACCATGCTCAGTTACCCTGGTACCCAGAAACTGCTACAGCTGTAGTCCCAGGAGGCTTGGCTATAGTTTGAGATGGTGGCAGACCTTGGCACCAACCACATGATTTTGCAGGAATGCATGATGCTGAAGTTAGGGGGTCATGGATGCTTCCAACCAAGATTTTAAAGGAAGTTCAAGAAAAGTGTACCAGGGTTAAAATTCCTGCAGGCAGCCCCTGAGAGAACATAAAGTGAGGATATAAGGAAGCTGAAACAGTGGAGACTCCCAGAAAATGAAAGACACCAGTAATATGGGAAGTCTGTCAAGGAGAACTACAGGAATAAAAGAGATAAAAGCCAAAAGAGAGACCAGTGGGCTTCAATAAGCAAAGCCACAGTGGCAGAGCTACACAAGCCCTTTGGAGAAAACATTGCAATGCCATGTGCCCCAGATCCTGGTCACGGAACTATTGGATGTTTGCCCAGCTGAATTTCAGTCTTGCTTTGGTCCCATTTTTCTTTCTATTCACCTGTTTCCTCTCTTGTGGAATGGAAATGTTATTCTGCACCCTTTTATATTAGATATAATATTATATTTGATGTTTACAGGGGAAAATATCCTTGAGTTTCAGATGAGAGAGTGGACTTGCACTTGTGGCAGTACTGAAACTGTTAAGACTATGAGGTTCTTGGAAATGAAGTAAATGTGTTTTGCAGGGTGAAATGGGCATGACCTGTTACAGGCTAGAGGATGAATGCTATGGTTTAGATATGAGTTGTCCCCCAAAAGTTCATATGTGCACAATGCAAGAATTTCCAGAGGTAAATGATTAGATTATGAGGTCTATCGCAATCAATAGATTAATCTGCTTGAATGGATTACCTGGGAGGCAACTGTACCCAGGCAGGAGGTCACTGGAGGAAGTAGTTCACTGAGGGTGTGCCTTTGGGATTTATGTTGTATCCCTGGTGAGTGAAGCTCTCTCTCTCTGCTTCCTGGTTGCCATGTCCCTTGCCAATTTCCTTCACCATGCTCTTCCACCATCATGTTCTGCATCATCTCAAGCCCAGAGCTAAAAAGTGGATTGACTGTGGACTGAACCTCTGAAACCCTGATCCCAAATGAACTATTCCTCCTCTACGTTATTTATCTCAGGTCTTTTGGTTACAGAGATGAAAAAGATGAATAAGCAGTATGTAATTGAATACTCTTCAGCTTTCAAAAAGAAGGGATTCTGTCATTTATGACAATTCTGGAGTATTATAGTGTAAATAAGGCAGATGCAGAAACAAGTGCTGTGTAATCTCACTTATATGTGTAATAGAAAAACATCACTTATCAAAGCAGAAAGAATAGTAGTTGTCAGGAGCTGTGGGAAGGACTAAGATTGGGGAGATATTGGCCAAAAGATTAAAAATTCAGTTAGAGGAATACATCCAGTTCTATTATACAATGTGGTGACTACTATTAATAACAATATATTGTATACTTAAAAGTTGCTAAAATATTCATTTCAAATATTATCACCACAAAAATGACAAGTATATAAGTTAATAGATACATTAATGATTTAATCATCCCATAGTGTGTGTGTATATACATATATGTCAAAATACCATGTTACACATCATAAATGTAAACACCTTTTATTTGTTGATTAAAAATAAAATGATAAATAAAATCAAAAGCAATGCATGAATAATTTGTTTACTCACACACACACACAGAAGATTCTGAAAAGTTCATTGCATTCTTTGTTATTCTACCTTTAAAATTAAGATACTTTTTCAGAGCCAAGTGTTCATGGTGCAACTGTAAAAGTGACTTCAATATTGTCTGTCAATCTACCAGTTAAGTGGTTACAAAGTAGTAAGAGGAGACTACCAGTGGCAAAGAGTGTATGTAGTATTGCCACAATAAGAGTTAGAAGTGTGGGAACTCAAAGAAATTGCCTAATGCAGTCATGTGAGTGAAAAAAGAATATCAGAGAAATCTTTGCAAGGAAAGTATGGCTAAATTTTCCAGTTAGCCAAGATGGGATGGAGACACCAAGTAATTTGTTTCCATTTTCCACAAGAGTTTTAAAGTAATTGCCTGTACAACTTGTTTGTATGTCTTAACTGCTACTTCTAATCTAAACTTGTTCAGCCTCCCTGACTGCTTTCATCTCCCTCAGGCCTCCAGTAGTTCTACTGTCCAATGGATTTCTTTCCTCATTGCTCACTCACTGTTGACTGCTCTGCCCATCTTAAAATATTCATAGACTGTAGATGTGACTCAGTGGTGAAGTGGTTACCTAGCATAGATGAGGCCCCTGGTTCCATCCCAGCACCACAAAACAAACAAACAAAAAAAAGCATCATTTTCTCTAGTCTTTTCTATAACAATGCCTTTTTTTTTCTGTCTTCATGATGTATTCCCTTCTGACACCCTTTGCAACCCATCTCATCTACCTTGCTCAGAAGCATTGAAGATTCTTAAGATAGATAGTAATTCTCTCTTTCTAGGCAATGATATTTTCCCAGAAAATCTCAACAACCCCCATGACTCTTATTCACAGATGATCATAAATTTTTATTTCTAGCTCAGATTTCTTATCTGAGCTCCAACCTCAACTGAGAACTTTACATCTCTTCTTAGGTATTTCAAAGATAACTCAAACCAAACATGTCTGAAATTAAATTTGTAATCTTCCTCCTAAATCTGGTATACTTCCAGTAAATGACACTACTATCCATCTTTCAGTGTGAGACGTAAACATAAAATTTATCCTCAAAACTTCCCTCTCCTTCAAGTACCATATCCAATAATTCATTAATTTTTTCCCAGTTTACTTCTTAAATCTTTCTTCAATCCATCAGCAGCTCTGTATCTCCATCAACAAAACCACTTAGTTCAAACTATCATCTCTGGTCTGTACTACTAAAAATACCATTATTTAAAATGATCTTTCTATATCTACTTTAGCCTCCTCAAATTCATTCCCTCCCAGAAGCACAGTCATTTCTTAGAGCAGGAGTTGGAAAAATTTCTCCATAAAGGGACAAATGGAAAATATTTTCACCATCTTTGCAGGACGTGTAGTCTTTTTACAAAATTGTCACCTCTTCCTTTATGGCTCAAAAGCAACCAGAGAGAATGTGCAAATGAATGAGCACGTCTGTGTGCCAATAAAACTTCATATATATAACAGGTAATGGATCCAATTTGATTTACAGATAGAGTTTGCCAACCCTTGTTTTAGGATAAAAAACAGATTAGAAAATTATTTCCCTAAAACACATTTGTGATTTGCCAACCCTATTAAGACAAATATAAAAACACAGTCCACAGAAATCTGAAAGATCTCTCTCTACCTACTTCTCTTATCTCCTATGTCCATCTCTTCCACACCTGTTTTCTCTAGAATCTAGTTTTCACTTTGCAATTCTACAAGTGTGTCATGTTCTTTCCCGCTTCAGGGCTTTTGGTTTTGCTTGTTCTTCTGCCTGGAAACTAGGGACTAGGATAAATTCTCTATGTTAAAATGCACCCCATATCTCCCTTTCAAAGATCTGGCTACATATATATTTTCAAACTTCTTTCTGGCACTGTTTTAGTATTGTATGTCAATCCCAGTAGATTAAACTCTAAGAAGAAATGTTGTATATCTGCTCATTGTTGCAACCTCAACTCTTGGCATATTATTGGGCACATTATAAGTGCCACATACATGTTTGTAGAACAGGTGAATGAACGAATTAAAAGATGTGAGATGAGAAATGATAGTTTGTTAAAGGAAATAAACATTCTGGTGGTACTGGAGAGAGTTAAGGGTTTTAAGCCGAGGAGTATTAAAATTGGCTTAAGAACAAAGTATGCAATGAATTTCAAAAGGCTATGTATTGGTCTTTTCCCTTGTTTCCTTGAAAATCTATGTAAAAGCTCTTTACTGTATACATTTTTGTAGATTTTATACATATTTAAATTTTCTCAAATTTTTCAACAAAAGTCATAACATTATTCTGTTATTTTTATTATGTGTGTGTGTGTGTACACATCAGTTATATATTCTTGGGGAAAAAGGGCCTAGGCTTTAGTATTCTGGTTGGGTTACCTGATGCCTTTTATGGTTCACAGGCATATAGAAGTCAAGCCTGCTGAAAGAATCCAATATAAAATTTCAGTTGATACATTACACATTATAGATTGGGCTACTCATTACCACTCTATCAAAGTTTCCAGCACAGCCATAATTATTTAGCATGGAAACTAGGTATTAAATTTAAACCTGGCAATTTATTTTACCTTTTATTCTGCAGAGTGGTTTTGGAACCTAACATTCAGACAGCAAAAGAAAGATTGATTGTACCCTGTATACGAGTCTCTGCCTTGTTAGAGTCTCTCCTAGATAAATGCCATTAAAAAAAATGCTTCTAGGTCATCAAACTAAACAGAAAAATATATGCTGTTCTTTTAAAGGAGAGAGAGCACCACTGACTCACTATTGAATTGTTTTTTTATTCTATCAAAAGTAGATAGTTCAGTCCTTGTTCTGGCTGCACTAGCATTTATCACAGTCTGTACCCAGGAACTAGATAAGTTTGACCTAGCAATTACCAACCTTTGTTTTACAACCTCTTCTATCTAGGGTTTCAAGTTCCTAATTTTGAAAAAAATGAAAGGGTACATTCTTACATACTTGTAAACATAAGCATATGACCACTTTTGATGGGTGAGGTGGGGTGGATTCCTGGCCAAGATTGACCTTTTGAAATCAGAAAAATGATACAGATGACTCATCTATTTAAAAAAAAAAAACTAGGTAATTGAGAGATACAACGTACAAAAACATACTAGTCATGGAAAGGCAAATCTCAGGAACCCAGGAAATGAGAATACTTGATCTTGCCATCTCAATCACTGTTGGATTTAAATTTTAGTATATTGTCATTTATTGAATATTTTAAACCCATGATCACTCTGCAAGAATCTCAGTGATGATATCTAAGGACTTACAGTAGATAATCTTGTCAAAACTCAACTCATTTTTTACATTTATAAAAAAAAAATTTAAGTAACTTGTCCAAGTTCATTCAGAAAATAACAATAGTAGCATAGTAATAAAATAATAACAACTCATTTTTGGAGTACTTAATATGTGCAAAAATGCATATGAAACTCAGCAGGACTTTATAAATTAGATATTATTATCTACAGTTATAAATTGGGAATCATAACAAAGAGATCCAGTACTTTCCAACAACCACATCACTGCAAAGTGATAAATCTGAAATTAAAATCCCAGTCACCCTATTTTCCAAGCCCAGAATAAAATTCAACCAAATGTTCTTTCACAAAAATATTTACACTTTATTATTTTTATTTTATTGATACTTCTGCTCTTTCAAAGATATCCTGTGTTCTACCTTAAAATCATTTGCACTTCAAACACATAATGAACATGGCTATCAGGGCCTGATGAATCTTTTATTTTATTCCAAGCAAATGTGTAGGGCTTTTTCTTTCCATGCCCAATTCCTTAAGTACCAATGGTCACGTTCTCTCTCCGGAACTATGTAGCTAAATAAACCATCACTCCTGTTACAAAAAGGTCAAGGAGACTATCTGAACCAAGTCTTCACAAGGGACTATATTTAAAGGCTGAACAAAATCTGTGAGTATTTATGTTAGAATTCTCCCCAAGTTAGACACTCCTAATTATTTCCTTTCATTATCTGTAAACTTTTTGTTACTTTGTCATTATAGATTTTATTGTACTTGAATGATTTTTCTCTACTCAAACTAAGCATTTTTGGAAATGTTTTATTTATTACTAATATAGAAACGCTCATCAGAAATTCTGAACAGTATGAGTTAGTATTAACAAAGCCAAAATAGAATCAACATTTTACTTAGCTCTTAGCATCTTGGTGCAGGCAAATGTATATTTCTCCTTAAACTTCTAGAAATATTCAAACTATTCTCCAATCACCCCACTACTATATTCTTATAATACCTGCGACTTGGAGAACTGAGCTTGGAAATCTGATCCAAAGGCTTCTTTTGTATGCTCATGGTCTTGCCTTGACCCCGAGGAGTGCTGACATTGGCAAGCCCCAGTAACATCCCTTATAATAATATTTTGCTACTTTTGGCTGGGAAAGCTTCTTTATTGTAGAAAAATAGACAAGTTAATTTCTAGCTGTTTTTTCTTGTATGACACATAATCCAAGAAGCATTGAACTCCAAACTGTGAAATATTTTTAAAATATGAGAACTGTAAGATTTTAGAATATTATGATGTGAATTATAATGTATGAATATAATGAAAAGACAGATAGGCATTAAACTTACTGAAAATATTGCAGGATATAAAACATGTATATGACATTTTGTTATTGTTACTTAAATCCACAAATACATTACTTTTACACTACAGGGAAGACAATTTGAGCAGAACATAAAGATTCCATCAGTGCTGTTAGATGAAAGAATGAATTTAATTTGCCTAACTGCTGACCTTATTTTATAATCCAAACTCATGTCTTCCACTTAGATATCAAATTCACAGGGTAAAAGCAAAGGAGATTGAAGAGCTTTTCCAGATTAGATAAGAGATAAAAATAGAAGGGATGAGGAAAGAAAAGATGAGATGAAAAAGAAGGAGAGTAGAATGGAAGGTTCTGGAAAGGAGAAGTAAACCCAGGAGTTCCCCTATGAAGCTCATGCAGGACACTGACTTCAGAAGGCAAATTTCATGGGTCCAGTAGTTTCTTGATCAAACTTGTTCTTGCACCCAATAAAATTATACATCTGGTTCAGTTATCAAAAATTTTTTTTTCAAAACTTATCTCCTTTTTTTTTAATATCTACTCTGAGCAAACCATTCCACCTGAACTTTGGTGTTGCGCAACCCCACATTTGCTCTCTTTCCTCTTCTATTCTGGGTTTTTTGTTAAGAGGCAAATATCCTTGAGGAAGGGGGCCAAAGAAGGAAGCAGTGTCAGTAGCTATAAAGTGTCAATAACTGTTAAGAGTGAGAAAAAAAGAGTGTGTGTAGTGTCTTTGAAAACAGTTACCAACAGGCCCAGCTCAGTTACACACCTTGCACCAAGCCAGATGCTGCTGGGCAATGCTTGTCAATGCCACCAGTCAAGGTTGGTTTTAGCTGATTTTTGCAAGACAATGGCACTCAGAATTAATAAAGGTTCAACCACCTGTGAATAGCTAGTGAACAGAGCCTTCATTCTCTTCATGGGATATCCCCTAGAAGCTTCTTCTAGTACTATTTTCTTCCGATTTCCATTTATTCTCTCAATATCTCTTCTATGTCACTCCTGCATTCCACACACTCTGATTTCAAAGAACACATGGGGTGACTGAGTCACTTGACATGTTTTACAGTACTTAAAGACTGTCAGTTATCTGTATAGGTACACAGTGTTTTGGTAACATTTCAGCTAGTACCAATTTTTGCATACAAATTCTGTATGTACTTAGGAATAATGTGCACCAAAAACAAATAGTCTTTTGAAGTTCTAATATTGTACTTGGTAAATTGTTCACCTATTTAGCTAAAATACTTAACAATTTTTTAACGAACTAATTTGCCTGCTGAACAATTGGATTTATTCCATTTAAAAACATAATATTTATACAAAAAAAAACTAAGGATGATTATTTCAATTTTTTTTATAGGCTGCTTGAGAGCCTGGATGCTTGTTTGGGCAAATTAAGGGGAATAGAGCAAAAGATGCTTGGGGTGTGATGAACCTTGTGTCCTAATTTCAGGCTCTCAAATTCATATAGTAAAGCAAATTCTCAATGGCATTTTTATTAGTGTGCATGTGGGTGATAAGTTATTAAAATAGCTCTTGAATGTTCTCAGTTAGCCAGATCTATGCAGCTCTTCCAAAGCTGGGTAGTAGCATTTCTTCCACATTAAAACTTCATTTCAGAATGGTCCTTGTCCTGATTCAATTCTGTGTGCCTTCTCTGAGATCTTTTCTTAGAGTCAAAGGCCTATACCAGTACCTCTTTGGCTGCTTTTCTGTGCCATTATTTTTGTTCTTATAGTTGTTCTTATTTAACTCTAATCCTACAAAATATCTTTAGCACAGTACCTTACTTTTAAAGCCACTACAAATGCTATGTCTATGAATATACCATAACCATATTTTTTTTAAATGTTATTGTTTTAATTTGGGGTTTTTTTTTGCCATCTTAAGAAAAGACAGTAATTTGGTTACTAGAATAATTATAAGGCAAAAGGATAATTTGAATATGTATTCTATGGAAACTCCAATTAAGATAAAGTCTTATATTAAGATAAAATCTGAGAACGAACATAAATCAGAAATTTAAGCACTCATGTATGAATATCTGAAATAGGTTAGACTAGATAATAATTTGCACCAAAAACAAATTGTTACTTTTTTTCTGCAAGAGTTATATAACCAAATCAAATATTAGTTACTGGGAATAAGGAAGAAACGAATTTGATATTGGGACAAGCTATTCTCCATTTTGCTTCGTGACTCTGCCTGAGTGTATGGGGAAAGCAAAGGTTCAGCACAAGTTCCCAGTGTTGAGGGGACAGACAAGGAGGGCCAGGCATTCAGGTCACCTGCAACTGCTGGGCAGGATCACTTAATGGAATAAAAAAAATTATTTGGATTAACCCTTTGTTCTATCCTTTTCACCATCAAAATGGAGGGGAGGAAGGGAAGTGTAGTAGATTAGACAAAGGAGAACCAAAGGAATAGGAGGAGGATAAGAATAAGAAAGACAGTGGAATAAATCTAACATAATTTTCCTATGCACACATATGAAAATACTTAAGTGAATGCCCATTCACAAGAATGAGGTCCTAATTAGAATAAGATATATTCCATGCTTATATAATTTTATCACAATGGATGCTACTGTCATGTATAATTAAGAAGAACCAATTAAAAAAAAAAGTTAATTCGATTGGAACAAAAAGTGTGAGAAATAACAGATTGACTTTGGCCCTGTTTTTTACAAGTTTTCTGGAGGCCCACATTTTCTGGGAGATTAGGATGAGTGCTCAGATTAATAAAGTGTGCTTCAGTTCTGATTTGGCTATAAATCCTTGTTTGTATTTTTCACAGATCATTACTTCAGAGGAGTGGAGGATAAATGGCATCTAGAACCCCTCTTCCTACCCAAATGCCCTTCAAATTTTGTGCTTTCAAGCTTTTGTTCATTCTGTGTTCTCTAACTGCAAGATCTGTGGGTCTTATCCATCCATCAGAGCTCCCTTCAGTCATAAATTCTTCCCAACTCCTTCCACAAACTGCATAAACACTTAATGGAATTTTCTTGGTGGCATTTAAATAACACATTTACTACATCTATTGTTGGATAGACTACTTTTCAAACTGTTTTAGGTTCATAGAAAAATTGAGCAGAAAATACAGAATTCTCATATACCTCCCTCTCCCCACCGCATGCACATCTTTGGTGCATGAGCACCAAAGTGGGACATTTGTTACAAACCATGAACCTTTATTGTCATATAATTATCATCTGAAATTCATAATTATGAATTCATTATGATTCATTCTTGGTGCAGTACATTCTATGGGCATTGATAAATGTATAATGACATGTATCCAATATTATCCAGGTATATAGCATTATGAAGAATTGTTTTACCATCCTAAAAATATGTGTGTATTAATTTTCTTGCTCCTCTACTAGCACATAATATTCTTTTTTATTGTTGTTCTTTTCAGATATACATGACAGTAGTGTATTTTGACATATTATACATACATGGAGTATAATTTATTCGCATTAGGATCTCATTCTTGTGGTTGTACATGATGTAGAGTTTCACTGATAGTGTATTCATATATGAACATTGGAAAGTTATGTCCAATCCATTCTACTATCTTTCCTATTCCCATTCCCCCTCCCTTCCCTTCATTCCCCTTTTGGAACTGGAGACTATCATGCTAAGTGAAATAAGCCAGTCCCCATAAAAGCAAAGACCAAATGTTTTCTGTGATATATGGATGCTAACACACAATAAGGGGATGAGGAAGAAAGAATAGAAGTTCATTGGAAAGGACATAATATTCTGAAAAGGAGAGGCCAAATTTTACTGATCACAGTATTCTCTAAAATAAAATACATGGTGCTTGTGAAATTTAGGCTAAAAAATGTTAATTACATTGACATTTTAAGGTTGTTGATGCTAGTCTATAGAAAAGATAAAATTAAAGTACAGATAAGGTACTATTTTTAGTAATTTTATCTTTTCTATATCAATGCAAAATATGTTCAGTCCCTTCCCAAGAGTGCCCAAATCCTTTGCCTTTGTATTCACTTCTTTTATTTAACTAATACAAAAAACATAGAATTATAAATATTCGTGGGGTACCATGTAATGTCTTGATATTGGTATACATTCTATAATGTTTAAATTAATTTAATTATATCCATCTCCTCAAACATGTATAATTTATTTATGGTAAAAACATTTAGAAACCCTTTTTTCTAGCTGTTTGAAGTATAGAGTATATATTCATCATCTATAGTCATCTTATTGTTCAATAACACATCAAAATTTCTTCTATTTAACTATAATTTAATATCCATTCATTAGTCTTTCCTACACTCTCCAGCCTCTGGTGGCCATGACTCTACTTTCAAGTTATATGAAATGAACTTTAAATTTTAGATTACACATTTGAATGAGACCATGCAGTACTCTCTTTCTGTGCCTGGATTATTTCACATAGAATAATGATCTTTAGTTCCATCCACATTATTGCAAATAACAGGATTCCATTCCTTTTATGACTGCATAGCATTCTACAATGTATATGTATCACTTTTTTAAACTCACATCCATTGATGGACACTTCACCTGTTTCCATTTCTTGTCTATTGTGAAGAGTGCAGATGTCTCTTCAGCATACTGATTTCATCTCTTTTGGACATATACCCAGTCTTAGGTTACAGCATTGTTCAAAAGATCAAGTCCAAGCTCTTCTATTAAAATCAAGGAAAATTCTTGCAGTAAGCCACAGTAAAAGTCAAAAAGAAAGTTTAATACTTCCAAGATACAATGGTGGAACAGGCATAGGTTAAACAAAAAATCATAAGGAGAGAGAAGCCCAAAGTAAGACTAAAACCCAGCAGGGAAAATATTGTATCCTAAAATCCTATGTCCATCATTCAAACACTGGCAAGATATAGATGCTCCAGGCTTGGGAATTCCCTCTTCTATGACCTTGATATCGGGAATCCCCTCTATTATGACATTGCTCATTGTAGCCCATATGATCTCTCACTTGGCAGATAGTGTCTGTGGGTGAGTGGTTTTGCAGATTTCTGAGATACTCTCAAGTCTTCTTTCCTATTGTCCCAGTGCAAAAGACTGGGCTTCTCTTTATCTGCACTAAAAACTGCACCCTCCTTGACTAAAATTTTACATACAGTCCTTTTCTGGCCAAGATGCCAATTTTCAGTATCTTTTCACTGTCCTCCTCTTTGCTTCTATTTCCATCTATAAATTTGGTTTAAACTAGCCAGTAATACCTGTACCATAGCCTTATTGTTTTGCTATCTTAAAATTTCCTCCACCAAGTAAAGTAGTCTATTGCCTTAAAATTCAGCCCCACAAAACCTCAGGGTATAGACAAAACCCAAATTCTTTGTCATAGTGTAACAAACAGCAGCCACTAGTCCAATTCTCAATATAGTCCTCATTTCCATCTGAAACCTCATTACCATAGCCTTACTGGTCACATTTCTATTAGCATTCTGAACTTCTGAGCCTTCACTGGAATTGTCATTGAGATCCACTTACAGCAGTCCAGGCTTTCTCTAGCCTGCTCCTCCAAACTCTTCCAAACTGCTTCTATAAACTATTGTTCACGTCCCACATGGACGGTAGGGACAAGATTATCTGACCGGTAAAAGACTGACTAAAAGAACAAAGATGACGAAAAAACCAAAGAACACAGAAAATACTTTCAAAACACGCGGGTAGGATGGGCCCACAGCCAGATGATCCTTCAGGCTTCTGGCAGATGGCAAAAGGCAAAAAGGCCCCGTGTGCTTTATTTATATCGGGGGATTTCAAAGACTTTCCAAGGAATATTCTTTCCCAAGGTAGGAAGAAGGCAAAGTCTTGCAGTGAGCAGGCTGATTGACATCTTGGCAGGTCACACCCATCTCAGAGGGGCTGCTGCGACAGCAGTTCAGCCCACTAATGCTGTGTGATACTTTTGCGTGGTGGTCCACACACAGCCCATGGATGGCTCTCTACCATAAACCAGTTCCAAACTTCTTCCATATCATCAGATACAGATATACTCAAACAGCACCATTTCTCAGTAACAATTTTCTGAATTAGATTTCCTTCACTGTAATGAAATACATGAATGAATTAACTTATAAAGAGAAAATATTTTGGCTCACAGCTGTAGAGATTTCATCTACGATTGATTAGCCCCATGAAGTTGGGCCTATGGCAAGGAAGTACATCATGGTGGGAAAACAACAGAAAACTAATACTGCTCATAGTCACCAAGAAGTGAAAAGAATGAGGTGTGGGTCAGGGACTCACAAACCTGTTCAAGCACATACCCCAAGTGTATACTTCCACTAGGCCCAACTTCCTAAAAGTTACACCACCTCCCAATACTGCCACTTTGGGAAACATTCAAGATTCAAACTACAGCATCCATCTCACATCTGCCACAACTCTTGCTCTGACATTTTAGGTTCCTTAAGATAAAAAAGAAAACACGCTATATATTTTACTCATGGCCTAGCTGCATAAAGATCATATTCTAAGTATGATTAATTGTAGAATGTACTTGGAATATATCACAGAAATCTTCCCCTGTTTCAAAAAGTTTAACAGCTATTTGGTGTATTCTCAACCTTTATTAAGAATTTCAGACTATTCTCCCAAATCTGTGAGGAATAAAATGAATAGAGACAAGAGCCTGGCTATTTTCAAGGCCATGAAAATGTGTTTAAAATTTGGATATTATACATGACGATTTAGTAAACAAAATCCTACAGTTGCAGCAAAGGTAAACAAACTAAGCTAACAGTGACAAATGTAAGATCCTAGACAGAGGGCCAAAACTTAATGGAATAAATATTATCTTTTATTTAAAGCACCACTTAACATTTTGAGACCTAAATATTACACTTGGCAAGACATTCAAACTGAGCAAGCATTTGTTATTCATCTTACAAAAACACTAATATATTGAAGGACCATTTTCATAGAGATGTGATAATTATGATGAGCTAGCAGGATCTACTCCTGTTTATCGAATTCATGTCACTGATGCATCTGGAATGGTGTGTTCCATTTAGGGAGTTCTTAGTAAGAGGAATATCAAAGTGAGCGGAATATGGTGATTCACTTACTCAAAAGAAAATAGATTTCTTAATGATTCCTTAGAAAAATATTAATTATGTCAAAATTTACTTCTTTTATAAATATTGTATGCTTCATAAGTGCAAGTTGGTGTGTTAGGCAAGCAGTTGTTATAGCACAATAAAGGTTCTCCAAAGATACCCACATAATAGTTCCAAGAATGGGTGAATATGTTACCTTCCACAATAAAAGTGACACTTCTGATGTGATTATGTTAAGGATTTCGAGATGGAAAGATTCTTCTGCGTTATTTGGGACCAATATAATCACATTTCCTTAAAATTAGAAAATTTTCTGTCTGTGGTGAGTGAAAGAGATGTAAAAACAGAAGCAGGTTTAGAGAGAGAATATGTTGCTGCTTTGGAAGGTAGAGAAAGGGGATCATGAACCAAGGAATGGAGGCAGTTTCTAGAAGCTGGAAAAGACAAGGAAATAAATTCTGTCCTAGACCTTTCAAAAAGGAAGGCAGCCCTGCCAACACCTTGATCTCGGTCACAGATACCCATGTTGCACTTCTAAATGTAGAAAAATAAATTTGTATTGATTGCCTTAAGCCACTAAATTTGTGATAATTTGTTTTAGCTGCAATAGAAAAACATGTATCAGTTCATTTTCCAGTAGGGGTAGGTTTATATGCAAGAATACAGAATATACAGAAGATCAAAGGCAGAAGTACTAGGAAGGGAAAATGAGCAAACACTGCACCTGGTCATACCAGTTATGGTTGTTGAACTTGTGACAGGGAAGGATTAGACATTCCTGAATGACTACTTGGACAGTCACAAAGATGTGGTCAGAGACAACTGAAATACAAAGCTTTTGCAGGATCCCAGAAGTAAAAATTCAGTCAAGTCAGGATTAGAAATCCATCATAAGAATTGCATTGGTAATTGAAGGATCGGAGGACTTAAGAACCAATCAAACTGAGTAACCAATCACTTTTAACCACCAAAGAAGGACCACAACAGAAAAATCAGTAGGAAGTTGCTGCCTGTGTGTCTGCAGCTAAGGATCCAGTGAAAGATCTAGAACGATGGTTGGACAACGAAGTCAATATTCAGAAAGAAGATTTAAACAGGAAGTAAAAAACAGAGAGCAACCTGAATGGCACTGCCACCTTTGCATATCTGCTACTAAAACTGCCAGCTTCACCACATTACATACCATAAGAGGTGCACAGATTAACTTTTGTATTGGCATAAGAGGGCAGCTAAGAGGGCAGCTAGGATGGGATGGAGACATTAAAATAGTGGCATATGAGAAGTTCTGACTCATGGTTTTATGTGCATCCTTCTGTACCTACACACTCAGGCATTAAGGTTAACTTTCTAATATACAAGAGGACAAAATCCTTTTTCTTTTTTAAATCAAAGGGCATGTTGGTAGGTCCATCTAATAGGTTAGAATGTTCAAACATGTTTTCACATAGGAGAGAATGAGCTGGAAATATATTTTCTACATCTTATGATATTTTTTCTTAATTTGTAATTTTTTATTTGTTGGAGTTTTAAAGACTATTTTTACAGTCATTTCAGATTATCATAAAAATTGAGCAAAGTACAGAGTTCCCATATGTCACCGACACCTCTCCCTCATGGAGCCTTGCCAGTTACGGCCATCTTCCACCCTTAAGCAATATATTTGTTACAGCTGATGAAACTATTGACACATGATTATCCCAGCCCCAGGTTTACATTGGGGCTCATTCTTGGTGTTGTGCCTTTTGAGTTTGGACAAACATATTATGACAGGTATACCCCATTCTATTATCATACAAAATATTTTTGCTTTCCTAAAAATCCTCCATGTTCTTCCTATTTATCTTTCCAATATCTCCCCACAAAAAGTGTCAACTACTTATCTTTTGTTTCTATAAATTTGCATTTAAAAACAACTCACTTGTTGATTCAAGAACTGGTTTTGAGCTGAATAGATAATTTTACAAAAGACTAGAATAAATATCTTTAGAGATTTAAAAATGTTATATTGGTAGAAAAATTCAAGAAGTATTTCAAAATGCAAAAGTCACCTAAAATTAGTATTACATGTATCTTTCACAACAGTAACTCACATTCTTCACAGTATTAATTTGCTCTTTAAGGAGCATTAGTGGGAGGAAATGTTGATCATATTTTTATTGATAGGAACTTATTCATGATGAATGGTTTTAAGAAAACAACAAGTAATAGTATTTTAATACAATTGATATTTTTTTACATTTTCTAAAGCTAACCACTGTAGAATTGAATTGAATTTTTTAAATATCCAAAGTATTATAAAACATCAGCAATTTCTTCTAAGAAGAATTAGTTTGATTTCAAGATTTTTATGTCAGTATTATTCTTGGAAATATTGATACACTGAACTTAGTGTCTAAAACCAACTATTTGAAAACTAAGAAAATATGTTCCTCTTAAAAATAGAGAAATTTTAGTATTATAAAAGTTATGAAAATGAAGAAAATATTTTAATTCTATTTTGTTGTATTTCAATTACTATGATGATTATGATCACATGTATTTAAGTGTTGGTGCTGTAGATTGGGTCTGGAATGTTTTGCATAGGCCCATATGGTAAAGGCTTGGTCTCTAACTTGGTATAATTGGGTGGTGTTGCAATCTTTAAGAGCTGGATTCTAGTTGGAGGGAGTTAGGTCATTGGAAGTGTGCCCTTGAAGGAGGTATTGGGATCCTGGATGCTTTTCCTCCTCTGTTTTTTGCTTCCAGCTGCCATGAGGTAAACAGTTGCTCTACTTCATGTCCCTACCATGGTGTGTTGCCTTGTCATGATCCATCTAACCATAGACTGGGAGCTTCAGAATTGTGAGCCCAAATAAGCTTTTCTTCTTTCCAATTTAATTGTCTCAGGCATTTTGTTACAATAATGGAAAGCTGACTAACACAACAGATAATATCTCATGTAAGCATCAATAAAATGAATCAGTTTTTGAGTAATAAAGATGGAAAATGCCAGTTACATTATAAATCTCCCTGATGATTTACATTGATGTGTGGAACATAGTAAGGCTATCCCATGAGGTTTTACTTAAATGTTATAGATGAACTAATCATCACTGACAGAACTTAACATGTGAACATAACCACCAAAGAAAGCCCTTAAGAAAAAATTAAAAGTCTATTAAAATGAAGCACAAAGAAAAATATTTTTTAATGAAAATTATTTGCTAACCACAGATATTTGACATTCTTTATTGTCTTTTACATCATTCAAAGGACTTCCAAAAAGATGAGTATAACAAAAAAATGTAAATTACTGAGAGAAAAATATGTTTTGATAACTAAGATTCTTAGATACATTTGAAGATGGTTATGTGTTACAAATGTTAGATTATGAATACCTCAAAAATAAATTTCTTATACCCTGAAAGAATGATTTTTCCATGACTTTATACTTTAACACCAAACTATGTCTCGCATCCAAAAAAGAATCATATGGGCACATTTAAATCACCTGGATTTTGTTCATATATGTGATATTAGTCCAAGTAGGTAAAATGGAAAGAAAACATCAAATACTTAGGCTAGGTAGCAAACTATTCATAAAAAGCAATTTCTGTTACTCAAAGGGAAGCATTTTAGTTACTTTAGAATTAACATGATTGGGCTTGATAAACTAGAAAAATTCAAATTACATAAACAAAATTAAAATCAAACTTAAAATTTTGCTATCTCTATTGTGTTGGATAGTTGAGAATTCATAAAATATTAACACACTCATTTTATATGTTTATTTTTATTTTAACAAAGTTTTCAGTTCAGAAACTGAACATAAAAATAGCAAGCAAAGGATTTTTAAAGTCACATTATTAAATTTGATCATCATAAAGGTGACAAAGTCTTCATGGAAAGACATGCAGTATCCACATAAATACCATGCTTATTAATTTTCTTTATTACCATTAATTGGGCTTGAATTCTTAATGAGAGAATACTTCTAGTGATTTTGATTTGCAAGTCTGTGGAATTTATTAACTTTTCAAATTGAAAATCTCTAGGATGAGAAAATATCTCATCTTTATGTATATTCTGTCAACTCAGAGCACTTAACAAGTTCATCTACCAAGAATATGCAGCCAACCTTTAGATGGAAGTTTTGATCTATAGTGGTGATTACAGCTGCATTTTATTTTCAATTAGAAATAGAAGTCAACTTGGTGAGGGCCTTTTAGACCGCTACCTTGTAAAGGCTGGTTTCAAGGCCAGCTTTCACTCTACAAGTAGAATTTTTCAGCTTCCCCCCCACAGGAAGGGATTAGTCCTGGATTAGTTTTTCTGTTTGTTTTGTTTTGTTTTTGATTCATGAATGAATCCACTTTTGGGCTGTGCCTCTTGCTATAACAATGCTTTAGTTTCATTATCACTAATAGTCAAAAAATATTATGTTGCATAACATTGTTTTGAGAATTAAATCCAATAATCGACACAAACTGCAGCTGAAGTTGTTCACAAAGGTTAGCTCTAGCCTGGATAAGTGACCTTGAGACAATCTGAACTCTAATTTGTCATGTAACTTGGTGATTTTCCCCTGTCTGTTCCACACAAACAGAGACAAGTAAAGGGTCTTGATGAAATACATATTTATTGGTTTTATTCTTTATGGCAGAGTCTGACAAACTTTATCCATAAAGGGCCATCTAATTGAAACAGGGTACAGGCTGATGTTGGCCTACTGGTCATAAGTGCCTACCATTGCCTAAAAAAAAAAAGAAATGCCTTTCTAAGTAAATGATCTATTGCTAAACGACTTCTATTTCTTTCTAATTAAATGTTCACAGCAAAATGAAAGAAAGTAATTTGAAAAATAAAAATGTTTTAAGAAATATACAACTAATTACCATAATTGCATAACTCATGAGTAATACTCTCAACAATTGATTTTCTTTATAAAAATTTTATCTACTCATCTATCTACATAGGTGTCTACACAAATTAGAAGTATATTATGATCATAATTTTAATTTTCATCTATTTAATATTATACAATTAAAAATGCTTCAAAAATTTATCATTTATAAGTCATTACATTTTGTTAATTATAGCTCTTGGATTAATATTTATTAATAACACTATTTACTAGAATGTGCTCAGTTTAAGAGTAGAAAGTGTCTTACTCATTTTTGTCTAATGTTTTATACTATGATTAGTGTATAGTATGTGAACGTGATTGAATAAATTTGAAATTTTAAGAATATAATTTCCCTCTAATCAGTGTTATGTCTTATAGTCCTTATCCTAGTTCAAAGACAACATTCTCAAACCCATTATCCACTAATACCTAGCAACAGTTATGCAGAAAGTAATATGATCATGATTTTTTTTATTGCTAGTTCATCTAAAAAGCTCAGTACTTGAGAAAATAGTATATTTAGTCAATTCCCACAGTTGTTATAATTTTTATTTTATTGCCTGAGAAGTAGTTTAACTTAAAATAATTTCCTCAAAATTGTCTCAAATACTTCTGGATGACATTTCTACCTAAAATTGCATATTCAGTACTAACAAAGATGATACATGATTTACAAAAGAAACGTTTGATACCTTTTCAGATAGATTTTCATATCAGAAGTCAGGTTTTTACAGGAATCCAATCCCACAAAATAAACAACAAAAGCTAAAATAAGTATAACTTCTTCCAGCAAGAAAGGTATATCTATATTTAAGTTGTATATATGAATACAAACTAGGTTTCATGTGGTTGCTAACAATAACAACAACAAAAACCCACTTGCTAATCCCCAAATAATCATAAGAATACTTTAATTCATCACTTCAGTTAAAATGTTTGATTTTCTGGTCATTTTGGATTAATCTCAATATATACCAATCCTTGATGATTTTTAAAATGAATTTATCATTGCCTTTTTTTTCATTTTTTGCTTGTCTTATGCTATTTTGCAAGAAAATAGAGCAGCACAATCATCCCTGAACAAATTTATCAGAATGCAGAAGTTATTTGATTTTTTTTCTCACTTGTTGATAACTTTCTCAAACACGCAGGGCTATCCCACATATCCATATGAAGCCCCATCCAAATTCTTTTTTTGCAAGCAAATGATTATTAATCTGGGCTTATATATATTCTATGATAATTTCTTACTATTTCATGAGCATAATACCTTATCTCAGTAGAAGAGAAATTTTAGGCTCTATGACAGGAAATTGGAGAATATATTTTGGTAATATCAAAAAATTGGAGAATATATTTTGGATCAAATTCAAATTCTATTATTGTGACATCTGTTCCTCCTATCAGGCCTATTAAGGGCCTTTTAGTAAGTCCAATATAAATGTTGTTTGACTTATCAAATCTTTTCTCTTGTTTGGCACAAGAAATTTCTAAGACTGAGGTATAATGCAACACTTTCTACATAGAGTGATCATTTATTTTCAGAATTTTTATATTCTCAGAGTTCTTTGAAGAAAAATGTGTAGTGTGTTGATGCAGCATTACTGCATGCTCTTTGCTTAGCCAATATAGAAGTTTCTCACAGATATTTGATGGAGGTATCCTTGAGATTGCATAACTTTATTTATTCCCTGGTGTGTGGGATTTCATTGCTTTGGTCCATGTGGGATAGTCCTTGGAGTGATGGATGACTCACTGTGAAACAGCTGTGACCTGACAGAGTTCTCGCTAGCAATGCATTTTCTGTGCAAATTTGATTTTTAAAAACAATTACTATGATGTCATTGCAATCTTCTGCTTCAGCATCCCTAGGGATGGAGTAACACCCTCTTCTAAGTGGTGATGGAACAGATGGGCTGGTGTGGAGAACATGAAGATGAGGGGAGAAAGATGACAATATATACAAGCATTAGTGGAGTGAAATAGCACACAGGCTTTCCTAGTTATTATTAAAGTATGATGGGCTCACTTTATGGTGTTCTGAAATGTGTCATGACTTTTTAATATTATAAAATAATATAAAATGGTCTAGTTTGGTTTCTAACTGTTTCACCCTTGTCCAGAATGATGTCTGGTATATTCAATTGCTTAATAAATATTTGTCATAGGAATAATAAAAATTCACAAATCCTGGTTAAAATATGGATGTAGAAAACTAGAGAAAACATTAAAGGTGATTCTCATTAATTTTGGTGAGATTATTTGGGTGCACAGTGAAAACACAGGAGATTGGGAAGACTGGAAATCAACTGTTTTATTTGGCATGTGAGACAGAATTAGATCTCTGTTTTAGATGCTATAACAAAAAATTGACAAGAACTATTTAGAGGGGAAAAAACTTGTTTTAGCTCATGGTTTCAGAGGATTTAGTTTATGTTTGGCTGGCTTCCTTGCTCTGGGCCCATGTGAGGCAGAACATTATGGCGGAAGAATATGGTACAGGAAAGTTTCTCAGCTCATGGTAGCAGGGAAGCAGAAAGAGAGAAAAAGGCATAAACTCTTCCGGGGCATTCCCCCTCCAGTGACCTACTTCCTCCGACTGGGTTCCCACTTCTGGAAGTCCATTAAGCTATCAGTCCATTTGATAGATTAATCCACTGATAAGCGTAGAGCCCACATATTCCAACTATTGCCTAAATGCCCTACCTCAGAACATTACTGCATTGGGGACCATGCTTTCAACAACAAGACTTTGGAGGACATTCCAGATCCAAATAAAAAAAGATGCTTTGTAAGATTGCAAGGACTACCATGACAAAGTTGCCAAAATAGGTGACTTAACACAAGAATAATTTATTCTCTCATTGATTTTGAGGCTAGAAATCTAAATTGAGTTGATGACAAAGTGGCAGAGGAGAGGTATATCATTTAGAGAGAAGACTATAGGACAGAGAACTGGCTTCTGCATACTCCAAATTTCAAAGACAACTAAGATCCAATATAAAGAATCAAAGGTAAGAGGCGTAGAAGACAGTCATGGGACCAAAAATCTAAGCTGAGAATAACTGATGAAATGTTAAAAAATAAATGAATGGGATTCAATGTGTGAGCTAAGCACAGAAGTGGACACAAGTGCTTTAATTTCATCATGACTTTCAAGAATCTGATTTTGTCGGTATTTCATAATAAAGCACAGTCAATCCTATGTAGTAGAGAACTGACATTCCTACAGTCCTCTTAGAAATATCTTACTTGTGCAGTAAACAGTGTGTTCTGCATCCCCATATCAACCATAAGAAAGGAACTCAGATGTTGAGAATACGTTTTTAGGTAATGGAAAATTTCACAGTAGTATTTCAGCTCCACTCCAGGCTTTCTCAGCAGGAAGACCTTATGTTCAACTAAATTGGGATGGTTATGCTGCGCTGAGTGTTCCCCATTGCCTTGAGACCAGGGAGGCGACCCTGTAAACAGACGAGAGCACCATCACAAAATCAAAATGCTAATGCTAATGTCTGAAAAGATTTGAGAATTTGGTCAAATAAAAATTCCAAGATGGGGCTGGAGATGCACTTTTCATACTGAGATCAGCCCATAAAGATTGGTCTGTGTCTGATAAAGGCAGAAAGACAAATGCAAATTAGGTCAAGGTATTCTGGTATACTTTAACATCGACACATCAAATAGGGCTGCAAAAATATATTTGGTATTAAGTAAGTCTCACTGGTGTCTCTTCCTTTTTTTTTTTTTTCCTTTGAAGTGGTTCTGAATTAGATGCCCTCATTAGCCTGCATGAGTGAAGGTTCTACCACATCAGAAGTACTCAGTTATTCATTCATACATGTGCTTTTGTGTTTATTTTTTCATTGTTTATTTTAAAACTTTTGGCTAAAGAAGAATCCACATCATTACACAAGGATCAATTTTTTAAAATTTTTTTGTAGTTGTAGATGGACAGAATGCATTCATACTATTTGTTTATTTTTATGTGGTGCTAAGGATTGAACCCAGTGCCTCACACATGCTAGGCAAGTCCTCTGCCACTGATCTACAGCCCCAGCCCAAGGATCAATTTTATTACTCTATCATCTCATAAGAAAAGTGTCCTTGCACCAAAATTGCCCATCTTTATTTCTTATATTGCAGTATCAGGCTCACTAACAGTTTTCGTCTAGGAGACTTAGACATAGCTTATTATTATGGTTTTGAGGTGTCCCCAAAAAGCTCACAAGTGAGACAATGCAAGAAGGTTCAGATGAGAAATGATTGGGTTGTGAGAGTCTTACCCCAGTGATTTAATTGCCTGATAGGGATTAACTGAGTGGTAACTGAAGTGGTAGGATATGGCTGGAGGAGGTAGGAATTGGGGTGTGGCTTTGGGTATATATTTGCATCTGTCCAGTGGAGTCTCCCTCTGCTTCCTGATCACCGTAATGTGAGCTGCTTCCTTCTGCCACACTCTCCTGCCATGACATTCATCCTCACCTCGAGTCTGAGGAATGGAGCCAGCCTTCTATGGACTAAGACCTCTGAAACCATGAGCCCTCAAATATACTCTTTCTCCTCTATAATTGTGCTAGTTTGGTCCTTTAATCACAGCAGCAAAAAAAGCTGACCAAAACATTTCTCACAAATTTTGAGACTTCATCCCTCATCCTATCATTACCAATAATTGCTTCTTATATCAAATTTGGGTTTTCACATATTATCTAATGAACAGATATTTGCACACTCTTTAGGTGGTATTTATCTCTAAACTGTTCAATGAATAAATGAAGACATCTTAGAGAATGATATTGGACAGAGTATTTAACTTTCAGGGCTCAGATTGAACAACTCAAACAACACAATAGTACCTCAGATTGTAATGGTAAGTGAATCAATTTACTAAAGAGCAATTAATCTGGCACTTCGAAAATACTAAAATGAGTGCCTTCAGCTACCTTAGTGTGTGCCTTATTACAAAGAAAAATGTACAGTTTGAATTTCATAAGAAATTTATCTTATTTTTTCAACACTTTATTTTTTTATGTCTTCTATTTTTTTCAAAAATGAATGTAATAGATAAAAAGTGGAAATCTGCTATATCTGTCAACAGAACTCACAATACAATTAAAGAAAGAATTCCAGATGTTAAATATTTTAAATGTTTTTTTCTAAAAGGTACAAGGTATAATTAAAGAATGGGAATCAAAATATATAAGTGATACATGATCCAACTGCAATGAGTATCCTTGGCAGCCAGATTATATTCACCCAATATATTTTTTCTCACAAAAGGGAGCCAGAGGCCCTTGGGGGTAAATAACAGATTATAGATGGAGGGCAAAAAATTGGTAAACTGGGCTGGGGCATCTTAATATGCCAAAAATCTAAGAAACTACCCAACAATAAGGTTTTTGTCAAAGGATTCAGTAAATACTTTGAGGCTACCATCAGCCAGATGTGCATTACTTTGAGCACCAGTAAGAATATGGATTACAGTGTATGAAAGATGGTCTAATGTATTCCATTCATGAGATTAAAATAAAAATAAAACTAAAAGTTAAAGTTCATTGATCAGCTTTGGAAGATGGTATGTAATCAAATGATTACATAGAAAAAATAAAACAAAAGAATCAATGCTTATTTTTTCCTGTATGAACTGCATGTTAGTACAAATGATTGATGAAAATTTCTCTTTATGAAACTCTTTGTTAAGCCAAGCACAGTGGTGCATGCCTGTAATCCCAGCATTTGGGGAGACAGTAGAATCAGGAGTTCAAAGCCAGCCTCAGCAATAGCGAGGTGCTAAGCAACTCAGTGAGACCCTAATAAAACACAAAAATAGGGCTGGGGATGTGGCTCAGTGGCCGAGCACTCCTGATTTCAATCCCCGGTACAAAAAAATAAAACAACAACTATTGTTTTAAATCGCGCTGCATGGGTCCACTCAATGAGTTAGGGTCCTGAGAGATGAAGAGGGGTCCTTGGGGGACGAAATGGGGTCTCTCAGGATGGGGTTTTTTTGGGGTGACGGTCCACGGAGTCACTCCACCCAGACTCCAGGGTAGGTAAACGTTTCTGCCTGAGTGAGACACAGAACCACCGTTTATTCCAGAAAGTACAGAAGCTTATATATACTCCTAGACCAATCAAGGCCCAAGGTTACAAACAAAGGGGTGCTCTCTGTCAAGCGCCCAGTCCATTAGCATAGAATGGGGAAATGGAAGGGAGGGGTATGAAGAGTGCTCCTACAAACAACAACAACAACAACAACAAAAAGCCTCTTTGTTAAGACAAAAAAGTAGAATTAAAGCATTATAATAACCTCCAGTGAATTAAATTAGCCAGGTAATGGACACATAAACACACTGAGTCGGACATTATTAGTCTCCTGATAAAAGTATAGAACCCCAAAATATCAGACTTGAGCCTGAACAGTTCTCTTTTTTTAACTATCATTTTGTAGGCTATACAGAGAGCAATTATATTGCAGGGCTGTAATAAGCAACATCCACACTATAAAGGAAAACATCTACATAAAAATGAACTGTTTTCTGTAACACATTTTAAAGAATAAAGGTAGGAGAGAAACTCTACAGATAAAATGACTTAAAAGATCTATCACCTTTCAAAATCTGTGGACTTGATATGGATATCAATTTGAACAAATTGCAATAAAATAAGAGAAATATTTGCATATCAGAGAAATGCGAATGACATTAACAAACTACTTAGTATTATGGGATGTGAAAATGGTAATATAGTAAAATAGAAATATAATTATCTTGTTTAAAATTCATTTTCTTTTAGAGATCTTCTGGAGATATATGCTGAAATCTTTATAGATGAATTAATGTTTGGGAGTAGTGAATGGGTGAGGTGTAAATGAAATAAAAGTTGATAATTTCTGAAGCTAAGTGGTGAGTTTGTGATAATCCATTAAACTATTGCTTTCAGTTTTTGGTATGATTGACTTTTTCATAATAAAGAGGTGATAATTGATGACATTCAGTAATTCAAATGTAGATGACAGTGCAGTTTCCTAGAGCCTTTATAGGAATACTGGCTATACAGCACTTTTAGCAAAAGAAGACAAGCATTTCATTAAATCTTTATTGGAAAAGTTTTAGGAAAATTGGTAAGATAATATCATAACCTCCTGCCACTCAATCCTTTACAAAATTGCCATCAGGCCACTCTCTACCACACATTTAAAGAGGTTCTTTATGTGCTTCAGGTCACATTGAAGAATATCAAAGAGCTAGAATGTATAGTAGGTAACAAATTAAAATATTTCAGAAAATGAATCTGTTTATACTTAATGTTTACTTAATTTTTATCACTATGCATTTCTTAATACTTAAGATTAAAAATTAAGCATTTATACAAGCAATTAGGAATAGGATTGTTCTCTAATTAGCTTGAAAAAGTATCCACATTATAACATGAAAATCTATTGAATTTCAATTCTACATACTGTCAAAACCATATTGTAGTAAATGAAACTATCGTACATGTGTTAAATGTCTAAATAAAGTTTGATCTTTGGCTTAATTAATTTTTTTCAAGGAAGTTGTTTGAAGAAACTGGAAAGTCAAAAGAAGATTAATATATATTGTTCATCACAATATTATTTAAATAATGAAATTTTGAAAATAAGAGATTTCAAATACAGCTACATAATTAAATTCTAGCACTTCATGGGAGAGCACTTTATAGTGTTGTAGAAATCTAACTTAAAACAAATTTTACAACCCAGAAATACTCTCAACAAAGATAGTAGAAGAAAGTGAAACTTTTATTATTCAATAAACATTAGACTGTGATTCCCATTGCTGTCAATCTAACAAGAGATTACAAAAACAGAAAGAAATCTCACCCATTTTTGTAGCCAAGCAGATACAAACTATTACATACATATTTTAAGATATATAATAATTATTCCTCAAGCAAAAGACATTTACAGCACAATTTCTCACACACATAGTTCATGCTAAATTTACCTGGAAGTTGGGTTGATACTTTGCATTATCTAATTGGCTTTATCCAGAAGAAAAGTTCCCATTTTCTCACAGAAAGGAGATGGATGCTATTTTCCTTGATAACATTGCAGAGATAGTTCATAGTACAGGAAAAAGACATTCCTTGGTCATTAAATTGGCAAAAAGCCTATCTTGTTTTTTAAAGGACTTATATACAGTTTAAAGAGAGGAGAAAATATTTACCATTACAAAGTTTTTTAAAGTCAATGCTTTACAAGAAAGGAGGGAAGAAAATCTCTTCCCAGTGATGCCAGAGGTATCACAATACTGAACCTCAAAGTATATTACAGTTAAACTAAACAGAGGCAGCATGGTACTGGCAGGAAAACAAAATTGAAGATCAATGGAATAGAATAGAGACAAACCCATGTAGATACAATCATTTTATTATCAACAAAGGTTCCATATGTTGGAGAAAAAATAAACAAATGGTTCTAAGAAAACTTAATATCTATATGTAGAAGAATGAAAATTGATTCCTACCTCTTACGCTACTACATAAAAGCCAAATCAAAATAGATCAAAGATTTAGGCACTAGATCAGAAACTCTGCAACTACTAGAAGATGTGGGCGCAACACTCCAATATTCTGGCACAGGCATCAACTTCCTTAACAAGACTCCTAAAGCTCAAGAAATAAAACCAAGAATCAATAAGTGGGATGGCTTCAACCTAAAAGCTTCTGAACAGCAAAGGAAACATTTTAGAGTGTGAAGAGAGAGCCTGCAGAATGGGAGATCTTTGCCACCTGCTCCTTAATATTCAAAATATACAAATAAAAAACTTAACACCAAAAAGAAAGAATAAATAAAAACATATAACTCAATTTATAAGAGGATAAAAGAACTAAAAAGACACTTCTCAAAAGAAAGATTATATATAAATCATCAATAAATATATGAAAAAGTGTTCAAATGTTCTAGCATTCAGTGAAATGAAAAACAAAACTACACCCAGATTTCATCTCACTGCAGTCAGAATGTCAATCATCAAGAGCACAAACACAAATGTTGGTGAGGATGTGGGGAAAAATGTACACTCATACATTGTTGGTGGGACTGCATACTATTACAACCACTTTGGAAAGCAGTATAGAGATTTCTTGCAAAACTAGGCATTGAACCACCATATGATCTATTTATCCCACTCCTTGGTATATTTTCAAAAAATATAAAATCAGTGTAGTTTAGGGATGATGCAGACACATTAATGTTTATAGCAGGAGAATTCACAATAGCCAAGCTATTAAACCAATTTATGCCCATCAATAGATGAATGTGTAAAGAAAATGTGATATGTATACACACAAGATGGAGCTTTACTCAGCCATAAGGGAGAATGAAATTATGGCTTATGGTCATACATGGATGGGAATGGAGAACATCATGCTATGTAAAATAAATGAGACCCAGAAAGTCAAGGGTCCAAAGTTTTCTCATATGTGTAATTTAGATTAAAAAAAAAAAGCAAAAGATTTAAAACAGAAATAAAAAGTAGGAGCATCTCATGAAAATAGAAGAGACATCAGTGAATTAGAAGTAGGGGGCAAGCGGGAAGGAGGAGGGACCAAAAAAGGGAAGAATGAAGGACCAATTGTCAATAAACTGTAAATAAATACAAGAAAGATCAATAGACTAAAGGAAAGGGAATAGCAGGAAGAAGGAGGGAAGGGAAAAATAAAAGTACTGGAGATTTAATTGGAGCAAGTTACATTTTAAGCTTGTATAACTACGTCAAAATGAACCTTAATATTATGTATATCTATAATGAACTAATAAAATTTTTTTAAAACTCCCTTCCCTCATTTTTAACAGTGATAATTAATCCTCTTATTTTTTGCTTTTGTCTTTATAGTAGTTATCAAAAGTATGGTATCTAATGTATGATAATAGTATGGTAATGTGTTTGAATAAATGTCAACAAAAAAACAAGTTCAAAATTATTTATGTATTTTATACTAAATTTTGAAACAAAATCTATCAGTATAAAGATGGTATTGACATATGATCTCTCAATTTTGGGAGTTTTCATTTCATTGTATGCTAATAGCTTTAAAGTAATATTAAATAATTTTATCAAATTGTAGATACAATATAAAGAATAAAATGAAAAGTAGTATCTCAGATAATTTATTCTACTTTTCATTTTACTAACTTCTTCATGACCTACAGGCATTATTAAATTTATAATCAAATGGAAAGCATATTTTCTTTTTACAGAAAAATTAATTTTGATATCCCTTTCAGGTTTAAAGGAATGCTGAATCAAAGACAGACAATAATACAGATAGTTTATACTCCTTGATTTACTAATTCACCCAAGATGTTGATAACTCATTGTTGTTTTTATTGCCTATTTGTCTTGAAATAAAAATATTCAATGATTTTTTGAAAAAGAATGTTTGGGATAATAAAACCGTTCTGGAACTAGAAAATGGTGATGACTATATTACATTAGAATGATACTAAATATCACTCAATTCTACAATTAAATTGGTAAATTTGGTGTTGTATATGCATTGCCATAGTAAGAAAATAAAACTACAATAAAGAAAAGACAACTGTAATAAGATTGCCTCTTTTTATGTATTTCAAAAATCAAGGAATAAAAGAGGATAGAAAAGTATATATGCTCATGTAATATTATGCACAATAAATTAACTATTAAAGTTAGTTTTAGACCTTCCATAAAATTTGATGTATAAAGGAAATAGGAATAAAATCATTAACATTTAGTCTAATTTTAGCATAAAAGTAAAAGAAGACTTAGAAGAATTAAAAGAAAATATAGCAATTTTGATTTTGCAAGTTTAAGTTTTACTTCTTTCTTTCCTTTTCTTTTTTTAGGCCACACTTAAGCAAGGCAGCAATTTTGGTGCATTTTTCATCTGAGCATGGAAAGACATTAATGACATTGCCTTTCATGTGCTAGAATTGTCTGAAACAGAACTCCCAGACTTTAGAATGTAATTATCTAGCAATTGGCCCATCCTCATGGTGCTCAGCCTAACTATCCACAGGGCAGCAACCATCCATTACAGCATACTTTAGAATCTTCCCATAAAATAGTCTTGGAGGGATGAAAAATTCTACATGTTAAGTTGCTAATATTTTTACTACAAAAAATATAACTGGTCTTTATTATTGTCCTGGATTCAGATTTGGAAAAACAATGTTTCTGAGAAATGAGGTAAAATCAGCAAAAGAAATAATCAGTGAGGTGAAGAGAAAGCCTACATCTTAGGAGCAAATTTTTACCACATGCACATCATATAGAACACTAATCTCCAGGATATATAAAGAACTCAAAAAACTTAACACCAAAAAAACAAATAACCCAATCAATAAATGGGCTAAGGAACTGAACATGCACTTCTCAGATGATATACAGTCGACAAATATATGAAGAAATGTTTAACATCTCTAGCAATTAGAGAAATGCAAATCAAAACTACTCTAAGATTTCATCTCACTCCAGTCAGAATGGCAGTTATCAAGAATACAAGCAACAATAAGTATTGGCAAGGATGTGGGGTAAAAGGCACATTCATACATTGCTGGTGGGACTGCAAATTTTCACAACCAATCTGGAAAGCAGATTGGAGATTCCTTAGAAAACTTGGAATGGAACCACCATTTGACCCAGCTATCCCACTCCTTGGTTTATACCCAATGGACTTAAAAACAGCATACTACAGTAATACAGCCACATCAATGTTTATAGCAGCACAATTCACAATAGCTAAATCATGGAACAAACCTAGATGCCCTTCAATAGATTAATAGATAAAGAAACTGTGGTATATATACACAATGGAATATTACTCATCAATAAAAGAAAATAAAATCATAGCATTTGCAGGTAAATGGATGGAGTTGGAGAATATCATGCTAAGTGAAGTAAGACAATCCCCAAAAAACCAAAGGCTGAATGTTTTCTCTGATAAGTAGATGCTGATCCATAATGAGGGTGGGGGATCCTGGGAGGAATGGAGGAACTTTGCATAGGGCAAAGGGGAGGAAGGGGAAGGGAGGGGGCATGGTGGTAGGAAAGATGGTGGAATGAGATAGACATCATTACCCTAGGTATGTGTATAAAGACATGAATGGTGTGACTCTACTTTGTGTACAAACCAGAGAAATGAAAAATCGTTCTCCATATGTGTACTATGAATTGAAATGCATTCTGCTCTCATGTATAACAAATTAGAACTAATTAATTAATTAATTAAAAAAGAAATGAGGCAAGGTTAGTTGACTTTGCTGGGTAGTTAAACTTCTTACTTAAGATCAGCTCACTCCCAGCATGCAATTTTCCCTTTTAATAGATGTTCCTCTGCTCTACAATTTTTTGCACAGTGCAATCTGTGTATATAATAGTGCACTGACAATGGAAAATTATTTGTTTTATATGAATTATCTCATTTCCACCTATACAAATCAATCTATTTGGATAATTTCAATATCTAATTTCATTTTCATGCTGTAGTTCCATAATAAAACTAAAACTTTGTCTGGCACTAAACCATGTTAGGTTATATCACTTGATTTTTCCAAATACATTAATATGTTAGGTAAATAAGATAGATGTTACTGTCCTATTTTTTCCAGAAGAAACAATCTTAGATCTTCTATTCAGGACCTCCAAGGTTCAGTTCTAATTCCAAGACTCACTTCTTGTTTGTTCTTGCTTGATTCTGTAAGGAAAATTTTCTTTCACATACTAAAAAATAATAAGCACTTATCACTGGAAATCTAGAAAGCAGGGAACACCACCAAGAAAATGCAGTTCAGCATAAATCTCATCACTTAAATAGTAGGTTAATTTTTAGAAGAATCACCATTTCAGTCTTCGTAGATAATTCTAGAGAGTTCAAAATTTAAACCTATGTGGTATGCAAAGTAATATATATGCAGTAATCAAAACTTTCATCCCATTCAGGTTCAAAAATACCTCAGGTAAATATTCAGTGGGTTCAAAATTTAAGTCTCTCATAAAATATATTCCTCCCTTAATCTTAAGGTAGTTTTGTTTCTTTTTTTTGTTTGTTTGGGTACCAGGAATCGAACCCAGGGGCACTTAACTACTGAACCACATCCCCAGACAAGCCCTTATTTATATTTTATTAAGAGACAGGGTCTTACTAGGTTGCTTAGGGCCTTGCTAAGTTGCCAATGCTGGCTTTGATCCTCCTGCCTCAGCCTCCCAAGACACTGAGGTGTGCACATAGGGTAGTTTTTAAGCTAAGAGTTAGTGTTATTTATTTTTTGTGTATAATAGATGAAGTTGTAAAAAATTTTCCTTTTCCAGTGGCTTCCTCCAACTTCCAGTTGAAGGATAGCTCATTTCTCCTACGAATACCTAGTGCACCACAGCTAACACAACTCCTGGCCACTTACAGGACACACTTGAATCTCTCTTCCCAGCTAGGTTAATCAGTTTGGCACTTGATGAATATGCCAGCTCTAGTACAACCACCTCCACCATCTGGGTTTTCCTCCCCTGTCTTGAGCAATATGACAAGTATCACATCTTCCACTGGGTCACCTAAGAAATTCTCACCCTCTTCCACTGGATGTCAGCATGTAATCAGTGTGTCTCTTAACTGCTGCTTAAACTCCTATTGGTTGATGTTTTCTCTCAAAGGCTTGGCTTTTTCTTATATATGCCCTGAGAAATAAAGAGCCACTTCTCTAGGCTCTGGAATTCTCCCAAACATTTCTGATGCTTTCAACAGAAATCCTTGTGTGGTGCAGAATACTCCTATGAAACAATGTACTCTTAGTTGCTTCTCTTCCCTCAATTCTGCTTGGAAGAGCATCTCTCTCCCCTTTTCTCTCTTACTGTCTTTATGTCATATACAGATAGTCCTCACTTTGCATAGATATATGGTACCATAGACGTTACTAAGCAAACCCAAATCACACAAAGAAATCTTAACAATCAAACTACATTGCTCTTTGACCTTTTCTTTTTAGGAAGGGAGTTGAACTCAGGCATACTTTACTACTAAGATACATCCCCAGCCCTTTCTAAATTATTTTTAAAATTTTGAGATATGGTCTCAGTAGGATGCTCAGCCAGGCCTTGAACTTGAGATCCTCCTGCCTTCACCTCCAGAGTCACTGGGATTACAAGTATGCACCATTGTGACCAGTTTCTTCACCTATAGAAATGTATATCAAAACCTTTAACTGTTCTTACTATCAATTATAAATGCATAGGGAATGACAAGAACAATAAAGCCATTGTTTGTTTAACATACCGTAGTTCAAAATGTTATAAACATTGAGGATTAAAGTATTTTATTTGTAAAAAAGTTATTGAGTAGTTTGAACAGATTGTCTTCTTTTCCTTGTATAACTTATGATACTGAGTGAGCATCTTTACTATACTTTCAAAGTTGTATATTACTTTCTAAGTTTGGAATGGTGTCAAAAATTTCTCCTTTTGATCTTCAATGTCATGATATAGCCTCAAGAGTTCTTTTCATGTAAACACTTTTGCTGATATCAGTTTCTCTGGGACAGCTTCATCTTTTATGTGAGAAACACTTTTCTCTTTTGTGTTGATAAGTTCACTTGAACTCTGTTCCTGTACCTGGTACCTAGATTCTTTTGCAGTATCAACATGGTAGCTGTGTCAATATCCCCCTAGTCAGGCCCTGCTTCTATAATTCCATTCACTTTCAGATAAGATATTTCACTTCCAGAAATCTCTCTCTTTTTTTTCTTAAACTGCATATTTATCTTTATTGGGTAGTTTCACCATTTTACTATACATTTCTGTAAAATATTAGATGGATTTATCACCAGACAGAACATGCTTTCCTTTCTGTACATGAGCTAACAGTTGCACAAAGCCCAATCCCTGACAGGCTTTGGATAAAAGGATGTGATTGGTGATGAATATGTTAGTAAACTTTTTGTCACTGTGACCAAAACAACTGACATGAAAAATTCAGAAATAAGAAAAGTTTCATTTGGTCTAGGTTTCCGAGGTTAAGTGTTTGGTCAGCCAACCTCATCTCTTTGGGTGCAAGGTGAGGTAGAACATCCCGGCAGAAGGGCATGAGGAGGAGCACTGCTCTCCTGATAGTGGCTGGGAAGCAGAAAGATGCTGCAGGGAAGATTTATCTTCCAGGGCAGAGCCCCAGAGATCTACCTCCTCTAACCACACCCCACCTGCCTACAGGTGAACCTTAGTTCATTCAAACTAGAATGGATCTAATGCCTCACATTCCAATCAATTCCCCTCTGAACATTCCTGCATTAACACAGGAGCTTTTGGGGAACACCTCATTTGCAAACCATAAGAATGCACAACTGTTAAGCACAGATTTGTAGATATGAGAACTAGTGATGAAGTTGATGTTTTATGTAATCATCCATAGTTCATAATGCTATGGTGATTGAAATTTAAAACTTGTTATTGGGGGGACTGGTGTTATTTAACTAAACTACAGTACCTGGAATTCATTTCTCTGCTTTTCTTTCCCTGGGTGACCTTCAGTCTCCTGTTTCCTGCAGCTGCAGGTATTTAGGGGTTATAGAAAAGAAACTGAGCTACGGAAAAAGGGAAAATCATTAGGACATAGTTTAAAAATATTAACTTTATTATTGAAATGTTATTTATACATGCTTATTCATTTAGCATAATGTTCATATTTTTCATATTACCAATAAAAACCTGATTTCATGAGTATATAATAGATCATCAAACAATAGCGAAATTTTACTGAGTGCTCCTATGTATTAGACAGTGTTCCAATTGCTTGTAGTATTGTATACTTTAATGTCCTCCATATTTTTAGGTAGGCGTTATTATTACCCACATTTCACAAATGAGAAAACGATGGTACAGAGAGATTAAATTAGTTAGGGAAGCTATAGAGTTCATAAGTGATTATCTGTGACTGGAATTCAAGCAATCTAATTCTAGTGCCTAATACACTCGTCTACTGGGCTATATTTCAGTATTATTTATTCATTCTGCACCCTTTTTGGGTAGTTAGACTTTGGCATTGTTCTAGTCCCTTTATACAGAGATCTTTGTATACATTCATGTTTTTTCTTTAGCAAAAAAACATCTAGAACTTGAGTTATTGTATCAAATTTTTATGGCATTTTTTTCTGTTTTAAGATGAGTTTTGCAAATCTCCCTTGAAAATATTTACATCAGTTTCCAATACCATAAGCCATGCATTAGATTGTCTGTTTAGAAAATTCTTAACAAATAGCACATTTGAACATATCTTCACCAGCTTTTGTATTTCTTTTGTCAATCATTATTATTATTATTCCTTGTCTGTTTTTATTTGGACCTTTTCAAAATTATTAGTATGCTTTTAATGATAATGATAATCAACTCATATCACCTGTTGGATCTGTTCTAGACATTTTAAGGAAGATTTAAATTAACTCATGCAGTATTTATAGGAAAATTGTTGATTCTGCATATTCATTTAGTTACTGTTCTTTTCCCTGCATGAGGCAAAAACATTGTGAAAATAGCATAAAATGAGAGTTTGTTATGAAAGGACAGCAATGCTAATGAGTTTAGAACTCATTATGGTATTATACAGGTTTGTTTTAAAATTCCATATATAAAGTAAAATTAGAATTATGCAGAGTAGTTTAAGAACTCAAAACTTCTGAGCAGAACTACAAAGGAATAAAATGGAGAATCTGTAACCACAACTAAGGAAGAAAATCAGAACAAAACTTGCAGCAGAGTTGTGATTTAATGCTGAATTATAAAAATGGGGGTCAGGGACTGAGGCAGATGTATATTGACAAGTTGGAGGTGAGCCTCTAATGTTTATGCTGAATCCTCCCGAAATTCATCATATCACATCCAATTAATCTGACAGGTAAGGAATAGCAATAATAGCATTTATATAGATTTTACATGTTAGTAAACCAAATGAAGAGGTGGCACAATCTGGCAACTTGTTTTTATAATGGAAAGTAAGCCACTGAGGCTGAGAATCTTGAAGTTCACTGTTTTTTAAGAATATTGGTTCATCTACCTTCATGGCAGAATCTTCCTCACATGATGAACCCTGGAAGCAATATTGGTACTTTTGCTCTCTGATTGTACAACAGTATAATACTTCCATTGCTTCTCCTTTTCAATTGCTTTCTTTGCACATTAATCATTTCCCATCTCACATTTTGTTTATACTAGTAAGAACATTATATTTTAAAATACTATTTAAGTATATGGATAATATTTTAATTGTGTGAATGTCAGACAATACACTAAATATCACAGAGAAATTGGCAGAGAGGAGGATTCCAATTGGGGAGGCAATACATAATATGCTTGGAAGCCTTTAGAGTTCCATGAAGAGATTATGATTTTTAAAATGATACATCATTGCTTTGATGGGCACAGGATAAAGTTAACAACTGACCTAAATTTGTCACTTCCAAGTCAATTTATCTCAAAGTACATTTCTTTGTACTCTCATCATAAAAGAGATGTAATTATAAAACATATTAATTTTAGTATACTTCTGTGTCAACTTTTTCTTTCCTCTCTGTCATGCTAAATGGAGCACTGATTCTTAATGCTTTTCTAAGCTCTCTGCACGCTTGAGATGACCAACCTGACCAGAATTGCAAAGCTGCTGCTAATTTCTTCCTTGTACTACCCTATAAAGTTCACTTCCCCAGATTCTTAAAAATACCTAATCAATGTCTCAGTAAGGGATCTTTTTGGTCAAATATGAAAACATTTTGTCTTTTGTTTCTTGCCTATAAAATACTCTGAGAGGGGTCACAAAAAATGTTTATTTGCCTTGTTAAGTGCAGTAATCTATAATTTTTGACTATTAAAGTGGTACTTATTTACATAGTTTATTCATGCAGAAATCACTAAATTATCAATGGCTGAAGAGTCTTATTAAAGCAAGTATATTGATTTTGGAAATTGTTTTTAGATATTTATGTATTTATTGCCTTACCAGAACATTTCCCAAAATAGAAATTGCCTTTCAAATCAGCATAGTCTGAAATTTTTAGAATTTCAGAAACTTGTATTTACTATCAACACCATTGAATTGTTTTCAAATTCTCACTTTATGCAGAAGAATATATGTGGTCACTATTTCATAGCTTAAAGATAATTGGCCTCCAATTTTCACTAGTTATACTTTCACCTGTGCCCCTTGTAAAGTTCAGGAATTTCAGACTTATCCAATTACCCTGACCCTTCTTTCCAGGCAAATGAAAATGCAAAGCATCTCTTTCCCATAAGAAATTAGCCTATGGCCTCCTAACCTCTAAGGTCATATCCCAATAGCTCTTATGCTGTCATTTAAAATGATTTTTCTTATAATAGACCCACAATCACCCAGTCAGTCACTGTAATATCAAAAAAAGTTGACATCTGATTTAGAGCATATTGCATTGTGAAGAAAGCCAGAGCAAATTCCTTCTGAAATAACACTCTAATCTACTTGCATTTATAACTTGGGCAATTGCTAGCCCCATTCCTTCTGTAATTTATAGTTCTATTCCTGCTTTTATTTATAGGAAAAGGAAAATACCTTAGTAAGTAAAGCTGAAGAAGAACTGAACTATTGCTTTATCGTTTAAGCATCTGGACCATTTCTGCTTTAGTTGCACAGATGTATTTCTTAGGCCCTTCCCCTCTCTTCTCATCCTCACACCCACCAACTATGGAACAGGCATTTGTTTACAGTATCTTTTGGTTTTGAAAAGCTCTATAATGCTATAAAAGAAAGAAACATTTCTGAGCATAACAGAAGCAGCTAGTTCAGTGATAGGAAGAGAATGCTCTTCTATGTTTTGAGAAAATGCAGGTAGGAGAATGAGAATATATAGAAGGTGAACAATCAAAGATATAGTTGTCCAAGGAGCTACCCCAGGGGAAAACTAATGGATGTTGGTGAGCATAATTCACACTATACAAATCAGAACTGAGAGCAGCTTTGGTTATTTAGAGCTGAGAATAAATTGTTAGAAATCCTTTGCATGGACTGACTAAAAACGACAAAACATTCTGATTAAAAAGCATTACTTGGAGCCGGGCGCGGTGGCTCAAGCCTGTAATCCCAGCACTTAGGGAGGCTGAGACAGGAGAATCACGAGTTCAAAGCCAGCCTCAGCAATGGTGATGTGCTAAGCAACTCAGTGAGACCCTGTCTCTACATAAAACACAAAATAGGGCTGGGAATGTGGCTCAGTGGTCGAGTGCCCTTGAGTTCAATCCCCAGTACCAAAAAAAAAAAAGCATTATTTGGGACTCTAATACATTTTTGTTCCTTCTGGAAACCTGCTCTATGCAACTATTTCTTAATAAATACCTTTTTGTGTGGAGTAAGGTTAGAATGCCTATTCTAAATGCCATCTGGAACAAGTTACTTATCATTTTCCCAACATTGTCTCCCAAATATTCCCCTTTACCTAACACAATGACCTGCCTTCTAGGGACATAATATTTACTGAATTGAACGATGGAAATAACATGTACAATTATTTTTTTTCAGAGATAGCAACAATATGACCTCATTTTAAAAATCCTCTTTTATCCTATTTTGCACTGTGCTGACAAGAAGCATGGCTAAATCTGGCTAAACTGGTTTCTTCACCTGTCAACAAGCACATTTGTATCTGTTTTGTTCCCTGCTGATAACCCATCGTTATTCTCCTTGCACAAATCCTGTCTATTCTTCAAACCTCATTTTTTTTAGCAGAGCCTTCTTTAACTACCTCTTGCCTTCACCTGCAATCTCTTATTTCAATGCCCACATCTATAATGAACAATTTTCAATCTAAATATGATATATAGGTGTAATACCTAGCATTTTGCACAGTTGTCTTTGTATATTGGTTTATTTTACAAACAAAATATTCAAAATTAAAGGATCAATTTCTTATCTTAATTTCTCATGTGAATATACATTACCTCACGAGAAGTTGAGAAGTTTATTGCCTACAATAAAACTTACAAATAGAAATATAGGAGCAAACATATGGAATAAAAGATGCCTATCGATAACATTATCATCTTTTAAAAATTCAATGTATTTGTCCATTAATGGAAGTACTCCATACCATTTTCTTTTGGTGGGAGATTCATTGCTTACTATTTATGTTTTTATTTTTTAAATTCACTTTTAATTAACAAAAATGAGACCTATTATCATGCACCACATGATGTTTAGAAAAAAGTATTGGGAAATAAGTAACTCAAACTTATTAATATGCACTATCTTATTTTTGTGGTAAGAACACTTAAAATCTGCAATTAGTAATTTTGTTATAAAGTATAATCACAATATTGTACAATAGATCTCTTCCATGTTGTTTTCTTTGGCCAGCGTCTTCCCAGACCAACTCCTTCAGCTCCTGGAAACCAGCTCTCTATTCTCTGATTCTAAGTGATTGACTATTTTAGATTCCATGTATAGGATCTTGCCTTATTTGTCTTTCTGTATCTAGCTAATTGCAGTTAGTGTTATCCGGGTTTGTTTATGCTGTCACAAATAAGCAAATATCCTCCTTTTTGTGAGGCTAATAGCATTCCAATGTGTACATAAACCACATTTTCTTTATCCTTCCTTCTTAATGGACAGTTAACATTAATCCCACATCTTGGCTAATGTGAATATTGCTACAATCCATGACCACTGTCAACAATAAATGTAAAATTCCCCTTGGAATACAAAGGATAGTGGAGAGATGCAGTGAAATGTTAGAGGGGTGCTCCCAACCAACTGGGCACATGTTATAGTCAAGTGTTTCATGGTTTTACTCAATGCAGTGTGAAAATGCTAGAATTTTAGATCATGAATCACAGATCTTTTCAGTGTACCTCATAAAAATTTCAAAATATTGCTTTCTTGAAATAAATATGATGATAGTCCAAAAGAAAAGAATATATACAGTGAGAAAGTTAAAGGAAGGACAAGATTTTAGAGAAGTTAAAGCTTTTAATGTTTTAAGAAAAGATGCAATGTGACTGTCATGATTAAAACATTTTATTGGTAATGGTGGTGATTTAAAAAACATATCTCAAGGTTTTTATGGTAATTCACTTCTTGAGTCTTGAAATTTTCTTTCACTCTGTTATTGTTTGCTTATTTGTTTATCGTATATGTGGAGGGATTTTTAATTTGTTTGTTTTGCTTGGTCATTGTATTTTCAAGATGTAAAAATTACACCTAAAGTAATTCCAGAACCTGTTTACTTTGAGTTGGCAAAGACATAAGAAGAATAGGAGCTTTGAGGTGATCTGCATTCTTGCAGATAAAATTCTAAATTTAATCTCACGTGTCTATAATCATTTTTGTACAAAAAAGGATTTTGATTACTTTTTATTTAATTTAAATAAATACATTCACATTTTGGTAAATAACTTTAAATTTTAATTTGAAAGTAGGGAGGAGCCAGGAGTGGTGGTGTATGCCTATAATCCCAGTGGATCAGGAAGGTGAGGCAGGAGGATCGCAAGTTCGAGGATGGCCTCAGCAATTTATTAAGGCCCTAAGCAACTTAGCAAGACCCTATCTCAAAATAAAAAATAAATAAATAAATAAAAATAAAGGGCTGGGGATATAGCTCAGTGGTCAAGTGTCTCTGGAGTCAATCATTAATACCAAAAAAAACAAAAATTAGAGAGGAAAACACTTAAGTTCATGTCTTTCATTCATTCAAAACTATAAACATATTTTTTCTCTTTTATTTACTCTGAAAGTCAAAAGAACAAATAAAGACAACAATGTCAATCAACTATTAGATTGAAAAAGTGATAGATATAAACATCTGGGGGCATAGCTCAGAGGTAAATCATGTGCTTAGCATCTGGTTGGTCCTGGGTTCAATAACCAGAACTCCAAATCCCCAAAAAATTAAAGATAATTTTTCTTAGCCCAGGATCAGTATCAGAGTACTCCCAGGGATTCCCAGAAAACTGAATGGCTAACATAAATAATCTCATTATATAATCAAGGAATTATCAACACTTGGCCCTACCCAAGTATTAGAGGTGCCAGGTATTTCCCATTCTGCTCCCTCTCTCCCCTCTGGCTACAAATAGCTCTGGCCAGATTCTCTCCTCTCCATTTTACCTTGTGACACAGAATCACCACACAGTAGGTGCATATTCTTTCTGCACAACCATGAATCATGAAAACCATTACCACGTAAATCTCATATGTTGGCAATATGTAGTACCTGATACACAACAGGCAATCAATAAATATTTGGTGAATGAATCTTGACTAGATTAAGGGAAACCCAAACTCCATGTTCAGCCAGTGCAGTCTCTAACCAGTACTTTGACCATTTTCCTCAAAAATTTTTTGAAAAATTCTCTTTTCTTTGATTTAGCAATACCACTTCTAGGAATTTATCTTAAGGAAATAATTGGCAAGTTCTCACTAACATACACAAAGATAAACAATATCTAACATTACCAAAATGAAAGTAATCTACACATCCAATGATAGTAGTGTGGTAAATAACTTATTGTTCTTTCTAACATTTGGAATATTACACTGCCTGTATTTTTTTTGTATGTGAAAAGGTTAATTGATATGGAAATTACAACCCCAAAAGAAAACACTATGGCATGAAAACACAGAAACTATATCAAACTTAGCTGCAACACAAAGAATCTAAACTCAAATAAAATGTTTAAACAAAAATTGTAGGACTTAAACATTTCAAGCCAGGTAAAAGTGACCATATAGATTTGCATGTCCCCAAAACTACTGACTATTACAGCAAGTCACATAATTTACACAGCTCACAAGTCCCTGCCCTGAACATGATAGCAAACTTATGTCATATAACCATCCATAACTATCTTCTGTTCCTGAAATTCCATAGGACCCTTCCCAAGCTTTCCCATTTGAGATGTAGTGAAGCTCTATCACAATGGTTTCCCTTGCTCAGTAAGTTTAATAAACCTAGGTTCGTATATTCAGCAGGTTTTCCTAATGGTTTTAAGAAGAGTCAACAAAGAGTTTTGTTATGTTTTTGCTGGATAGGAAAAGTAATACGTGTAGTGTGATGATTTGTGTGAGATTCTTGTAAAAATTATTTGTAATTTATGATTTTTATGTAATAGATTTATTGTTTTGCAATACAAAGAAGAAAGAATAAACAAAATAGAATACATTTTAAAAGAACTAAAATACATCTAATGATTACTACATGTAAAAGGGAACATTAGCCCACTTTTTTTTTTTCTATTCTCCCCATCCTACTTATTTTCTTTCTAAATCTGTCACGTTTGTGGCACAGATTCTAATTTTCAATTTATTACATAATTTATATTTTCTTCCAAAAATACTTCTGGCACATGTATTTATTTGAATAACATATTTATTAACTCAACATTAGTAACTGTATTACTCAGTTTCTCTGACATTATTTCTTTTCAATATCCTTGATCTGTCAAGAGAAAAAAGATGTTTTAAAAATTTTCTACAGTGACTCTCCTTCTGTAAATTACTCCTGTATTCCACATATCTTTTGCCTTCTGTATTTTAAGACTGTGATTCATGATTATTATATCATCATGAGGGATTATGACTTTTACCAAAGTGAAATTACATTCTGTGTCCCATTTAATGATTTTTTGGCTTCAAATACTAATTTGCTAGAATTTTTATTATGTTACTTTTTAAATTTGATACATAAAATTTTGTATATTAACATTTAATTCCCCTGAAATTAAAGTTACTACCCCCTATTCTTTTTTTGCTGTTCAAAATAAAGTGAATTCTTCAAATATTAAATGTCATCACGTTGTGGGGTTTGTTCCTCTGTTTTATCTTTATTTTTTAAGTAGCTCTATTTGAATTTTTGTGTTCAGGATGAAAGGTTTTATAACCTTTCAAATAGCTTTTGTGTGTATTATTATGGTAGGTGTGTGTTTGGTTTTCTTTGACTAATGTCCATAGAAACTGTGTGTAATGCAATAATTATTTTTTAATCCTGGGTGCAGTTAGAATCACATATGTAACATTTTTAAAAAATACAAAGACTTCTGAATTTATTGATCTACTATAGACTTGGTGTTGAAATGTTTTAAAAACCTTTCAAGTGATTATAGCATGCAGAGAGAGTTAAGAACTACTGATTTAATTAGTACTATAAAGTAAAATTGTTTCCACAGGCAAACAAAAGATTTTGGTAAAAATTCAGGTAATCATGGCAACAACCACATCCAGGTCCAAAAATTCCTCCTGGCCTTGTTCACCTGGGGACAAACTGTCCTGTCAGAGACTTTTATACATGGAGGTAAGCAAAGGTATATGAGTAGGTGAGAACTAATTTACACACAAGAAATTCTAGAGCTGCTATGGGAGTTTGCAAAATAATAGAGTGGAAAGAATGGAATTTTATCAAATGGAAGTCAACGTTTACCATGTGCTTACTATGAACCAATAATTTATTACCTTACTAGGATTATTGTATTTACTTCTGACAACAATCTTATGAAGTAGGTGTTATTATTATTTGCATTTTTTAGGGAGAAACACATTTATAGAGGTTAAGTGATATACCAAATATAAGTAGATAAAATGTGGAACCAGAGCATGAATACAACACACTCTAGAATATGTTTTCATAAATCTGTGCTTTCAGAAAGTGAAAAAGTGACAAAGTACTAACAGATTCTTCTCTTATGATTCAGGTGATTTCAAAAGCTTGAGACATCAAGGTCCTTCTTTTACTCTTTTTGCCCCCTCCCCTTAGAGGGGCCACCATGTCTTCTCTACTGGCTCCATCACATTTACTGCAATGCTAATTCATAGCCAATTTGTGTTGGGGGTGGCGTATGTGTGGTGTGTATGTGTGCATGTGTAGTCTGCTTTCCTACCTAGCATGATGTTCTCCAACTCCATCCACTTACCTGCAAATGCCATGATTTTATTTTCTTTTATTGCTGAGTAATATTCCATTGTGTATATATACCATAGTTTATCCATTCATCTATTGAAGGGCTTCTAGCTTGCTTCCACAGTTTAGCAACTGTAAATTGTGCTGCTATAAACATTGAAGTGGCTGCATTACTGTAGTGTGCTGTTTTTAAGTCTTTAGGGTATAGGCCAAAAAGTGGGATAGTTGGGTCAAATGGTGGTAATTCCAAGTTTTAAGGAATCTCCATACTGCTTTCAGATAGGTTACACCAATTTGCAGTCAGTCCCACCAGCAATGTTTGTGCCTTTTTCACCACATCCTCACCAACACTTATTGTTGCTTGCATTCTTGATAACTGCTTTTCTGACTGGAGTGAGATGAAATCTTAGAGTAGTTTTGATTTGCACTTCTCTAATTGCTAGAGATGTTGAGCATTTTTTTATATATTTGTTGATTGATTGTATATCTTCTTCTGAGAAGTGTCTGTTCAGCTCCTTAGCTCATTTATTGATTGGGTTATTTGTTTGTTATGGTGTTAAGTTTTTTGAGTTCTTTATATATCCTGGAGATCAGTGCTCTATCTGATGTGTGTGTGGCAAAAATTTGCTCCCAGATGTAGGCTGTCTGTTCACCTCATTGTTTCTTTTGCTGAGAAGAAGCTTTTTAGCTTAAATCCATCCCATTTATTGATTCCTGCTTTTATTTCTTTCTCATTAGGAGTATTGTTAAGGAAGTTGGGGCCTAATTCGACGTGATGAAGATTTGGGCCTACTTTCTCCTCAATTAGGTGCAGGGTCTCTGGTCTAATTCCTAGGTCTTTGATCCACTTTAAGTTGAATTTTGTGCATGGTGAGATATAGGAGTTTAGTTTCATTTTGCTGCATATGGATTTCCAGTTTTCCCAGCACCATTTGTTGAAGAGGCTATCTTTTCTCCAACGTATATATTTGGCACCTTTGTCTAGCATGAGATAACTGTATTTATGTGGGTTTGTCTCTGTGTCTTCTATTCTGTACCATTGGTCTACATGTCTATTTTGGAGCCAATACCATGCCGTTTTTGTTACTATAGCTTTGTAGTATAGTTTAAGGTCTAGTATTATGATGCTTCCTGCTTCACCCTTCTTGCTGAGAATTGCTTTGGCTATTCTGGGTCTCATATTTTTCCAAATAAATTTCAATATTGCCTTTTCTATTTCCATAAGAAATGACTTTGGGATTTTAATTGGAATTGCATTGAATCTGTATAGCACTGTGAGTAGTATGGCCATTTTATAATAATATTGATTCTGCCTATCCAAGAGCATAGGAGAACTTTCCATATTCTAAGATCTTCCATTTCTTTCTTTAGTGCCCTGTAGTTTTCATTGTAGAGATCTTTCACTGCTCTTGTTAGATTGATTCCCAAGTACATTATTTTTTTTCAGGTTATTGTGAATGAAGTAGTTTCCCTGATTTGTCTTTCAGAGGACTCATTGCTGATGTATAGAAATGCATTTGACTTAGGGGTGTTGATTTTACATCCTGCAATTTTGCTGAATTCATTTTAATTCTAGTAGTTTTCTGGTGGAATTTTTTGGATTCTCCAAGTATAATATCATGTCATCTGCAAATAATGATAGTTTGAGTTCCTCTTTTCCTATTTGTATCCCTTTAATTTCTTTCTTCTGTCTAATTGCTCTGGGTAGAGTTTCAAGGACCATGTTGAATAAGAGTGGTGAAAGAGGGCATCCCTGTCTTGTTCCAGTTTTTAGAGGGAATGCTTCCAATTTTTCTCCATTTAGGATGATGTTGGCCTTAGGTTTGGCACAGATTGCTTTAAAAATGTTGAGGTATGTTCCTATTATCCCTAGTTTTTCTAGTGTTTTAAACATGAATTGGTGCTGTATTTTGTCAAATGCTTTCTCTGCATCAATTGATAAAATCATGTGATTCTTATCTTTAAGTCTATTGATGGGATAGATTATATTTATTGATTTCTGTGTGTTGAACCAATCTTGTATTCTTGGAATGAACCCTACTTGATCATGGTGCACTACTTTTTTAATATGCTTTTTTATGTGATTTGCCAAAATTTTTTTTTTTTTTTTTTTGGTACTGGGGATTGAACTGGGTACTCGACCACTGAAGCCACATCCCCAGCCCTATTTTGTGTTTTTTATGTAGAGACAGGATCTCACTGAGTTGCTTAGCACCTTGCCATTGCTGAGGCTGGCTTTGATCTCGCGATTCTCCTGTCTCAGCCTCCCTAATTGCTGGGATTACAGGCTTGAGCCACGGCGCCCAGCTGATTTGCCAAAATTTTATTGAGAATTTTTGCATGTATATTCATCAGGGATACTGGTCCAAAATTTTCCTTTTTTTGATCTGTCTCTGTCTGGTTTTGTTATCAGGGTCATAGTAGCCTCATAGAATGTGTTTGGAAGGGTTCCCCCCTTTTCTATTTCATGGAATAATTTGAGGAATATTGGCATTAGTTCTTCTTTGAAGGTCTTGTAGAACTTGGCTGAGAATCAAACTAGTCCAGGGCTTTTCTTGGTTAGAAGGCTCTTGATGTCATCTTCTATTTCCTTGCTTGTAACTGATCTGTTTAAGTTATGAATGTCCTCCTGAGAACCAGACATTTCTATGGTCTTTACTCTGAAAAGGAAGTATAGATGTCTGTTACATTGAAGGGATCCTCAGAAAAAAGTCATTGGGTCAGACTGAAGTTCAAGATGGCTGATGGGAAGAGACAAATGATCTTACATGGCAGAATTAATCTTTTTAAAAATTCTTTGAGATATAGCTCAGTTGGTAGAATGCTTGTATGCACAAGGCCCTCAGTTCCATCCCCAGTATCTCATACACACACACACACACACACACACACACAAATCCTTTTAGTGCAAAGACATGTAATATAAATGTTATGAATATCATTCCATTGTGTAACATAACTCCTATTTCTCAAACACAATCTGAGTGATCTGGCTTCATGTGCAAGGAAATGCAGAGTAGTTAGCATGGAGCAACTTGAAAAACCTTATACATCCAGAAGGACAGAATAAAAATTTATTTTTAAAACTGTTGCTTTCATTATCAGCACGTATACTTTACAGTGTGCACTTGATGGTGTCAAAATCAATGTGAAAAATATAAACTAGAAAACTCTGCATGAATTCTACAAACTCAAACATTTCTATGGAATTATACATAAAGAAGATGAACAGAATTTTAAAAATTGATTATGTGCACTGATTATTATAGCAGATAAATCATGAAAAGCCTATTAAAAATCAGAAAACACAAATCAACAATACTAAGAATAAAAGAGAACCAATTATATGTAATTATATACAGTAATTTTGAAAATTTTACTATTTTAATAATATGCCAATAAATTTAAAATTTTGCATTTTAAATGAAATTCCAGAAAATTAATAGATTTTTTAGGAAAATATAGGAATCAATAGAACAGACTGAAAAAAAATTCTGATTTAGTATGAAACTATTAAATCAAATCAGTAATCACAAACATGTATGATTACTAAAGGCTAGGGAAAGAAGGGGGGTGTATAGAATTTGGATAACAGGTAGAAAAATGCAGTTGGAAGGAATAAGCTTTAATATTCTATAGCACATGGGGGTGCTTATAATTTATAGTAGCCTATTATTTAATTTATGAATAACTAGAAGAGAGAAACCTGAAGTCTTCAAACAGCAAGAAATGGTAAGATGAAAATTCTGATCACTCTGATTTAATCATTAAATATTTTATGTATGAAAACAGCACATCTCATAGATGTGCACAATTATTATGTTAATTAAAACTATAAAAGGTTAAAGTTTAGAAATATCACACCATAAAACAAGTAAAATTTTAAAAGTCTAACAGATCAAGACCATTATGCAGTATAATTTTTGCCCAACATTCCAAGATAAGCAACCCCAAACTTATGTAATTTCCCTTCTAACATAAGAAAAGTTTATCAGATTTTGTGTTTATGTGTGACACTAATATCACCTTCTTGGGAAAGCCAAACATTTTTCACATAAATTGAGATCATTAGAGATATTTCAAATTAAATTGTGTGTATGATTTGAGGGTTCATTTGTTGTGGTCCTGCAGATTTTATAAAGACTTGTTTGCAAGCAGTTTTTAATAGTTTCAGTTTACTCAGATACTCAAAACCTGAACTGGTTTTGCACTCCTTTTGTAAAATATTGGAATAAAGATTTCCAAATGACTTTAAATAAAATATAATGAACCTTTACAAGACAAATTTATATTAAAGTTAAATATCTTATAGGATATCTAGTTTAACTTACAAAATAGATATTAAAGCAATAAATACTTCTAAGATCCATTTGATAGTGATTAGCAAAGAGGAAAAATCCTGCATCTGTAGTCAAAAGTGTTGTTTCATTCAATATTAGCATCATCACATTTCACGGTTCAATTACCTTTAAATTAACAAATAATTCTAAGTGTGCTTCTTATGTGGTTCTTATTATTAAGGTCTAATTCTATGGTCTCCCTATTTAAATATCTAAATATGTAAAGCCCAAATCTTCTAGAAGAAAATATAGAGTGTTATCTATGATTTTAGGTTATAGATAATTTATCAATAAGAGAAAAGCACCAGTTATAATGAAAATTTTTGACAAAATACCCAGACTCAATAGAAATGATCAGCGAGAAGACAGAAGAGCAGAAAGATATTTTCAAAATATATAATGGATACATTTAGAGTACAGATCATATAAAAAATCCTACATCCAACATGGAAAAACAAATATCCAAATTTATATAACTGAATGTGTGGATGTGCGTAGCTTGGTCATATATATATATATATGTATATATATATATATATACATATATATATATATATATGAATTACAGAGGAATAAACACTAATGCTAATTAAATATATGAAAAATGTGCAAATTCATTATCAAGGAGGGAAATGTCTTCAGTAATCCTAAAAGTCTGACAACACAAAGTATTGTAAGGTTATGAGTAAATATATGTCTTATATGTTGCTGTTATCAAATGATGTAACCTTGAACATAATTTGAAAAACCTGTAACAGTTGAAAATGTATCTAATCAATAATCCAGCATTTATTCTACTCAGCATATACCCTAGAGAATCTTTTATGCAAGTGCACAGAGATAAATACAAGGATGTCCATTATATCATGACTTTTAATAGGAAATAGCTGGAAACAAGCTAAATACCCTTCAATCAAAAATGGATAAATTGTATATTTATATGCCATCAAACTACACAGCTGCAAGAGTTATTTAATTTGATTTATATATGTCAACACTAGATTATTACAAAACTGACATTTATACTGCATAATATGTTTTTAAGATTCATTCACATTAGTACAGATAAATCAAGTTCTTACATTTTAACTGCTGTCGGATTTCCATAATTCTGTAATTTGCATTTTCTATTCAATATTGTTTTAAAATGATAAGTAAATCATGATACATTCTGTAGAATTTTAAAGCACATAAATCAGTTTTCTACTTTACTAAATGATGAAAACATATTTGGTAACCATGGAAACACAACAGGCATGATCCATTTCAGGGTTGTGGTGGAAATTAGAGAGGTAGGTGAGCAAACAGGATGAAGGAGGGGTACAAAGTGAAATGAGAGCTGTGTCTTTGAATGTTTTATTTCTTTTTTGTTTGTTTGCTTTGTTTGTTGTTGGTTTTGGTGCTGGGGATCAAACCCAGGGCCTCCTGAATAGTAAGCATATGCTCTCTCACTGAGCTATAGCCCCTGTTCCTAATTTATTTCATAAAAAATAAAATAAGGGGAAAGAGGAAGAAATATGAAGAAAATTTGCAAAATGTATTCAATCTTGGTATTAGGGATAGCAATTCTCTGCTTGACCAAACTTAAGTTGGGTTTTTGAAGCTTCTTGTAGGTCCGTTGTGTACTCCCTTGTAAAATCCAGATTTAGCAAAGACATCCGCCAAGTCAGTTTAGCAAGAACCCCCTGCTCTTGATGTCTGATCATGCTGGTTTGACTGGGCTCCTCGTACTTCATTAACCCCTAGGTGATGCCCAATTTTCCTGGCCTGTCTTCAACAATAATCCTCTTACGTTGGTTTAGCCAGAATCTTCTTTACCTTTGATGTTTTCTCTTAGTCATTTTCCATCTACTTATCCCCACCTTGTTCCTTGCCTATAAATTCCAACTTGCCCATGTTGTGTTCAGAGTCATCCCCAAGCTCCATTCACTAGAACTCACAGTGAATGCACTAGATAGCACACAGAAATCCAAGGAAAATCTTAAATAAATCTTTACATTCAAGACTACCAAGGAGTTTAGATAAACTCTGGGATGACCTAATTTTAATTTATGCAACTCCAACTACAAAAATAAAAGATAAATATGTTTCTTTTATCTCTTAATGAAAGTGACTCAGATGAAAGTGATCCAGTGGTTTTTGAAACCTGAAGCATCAAGGTCTTGCGTTGGTGTGTCAGAGCAGATGAGAGGGATGCTTCTCCATCCTTTAATCTATGACACTCAAACTTATTGGAGGACACTTAACTGATCTTAGAAATGGGAATCTTAGAAATGGGAATGTTCCCTGCACTTTGCTAAGGAATTTAGCAACTCAAGGTGTGTTTTGACAACACGTACAACAGATTTCAAGTCCCACTATAGTAGGAGCAAAGATGGAAAGACAAGGTGGCTTTGAACTCTATGTGGTATTCCAGATTGGTGTCTCAGGAGGTGCACGTGAGCCAGCATTGATTCTTATGTAACATGCTGTGGCAATATCTAAGAAGGTATCACATTCTTTTTAGCATCAACTAGAAGCACTGGGCATATTGGTGTAATTGTGTGTGTGTAGCAATGCAAGGAGAAGGCAGGAATCCATTTCACAGTACAAATGGAGAACCTGGAACGCATGCTGAGAAGATGTTTTATTCTCTGCAGTTCTAGATTATTAAACTCTTTAGAAATGAAAGCAAAAAACCCATGTGATAGATACAGCACTTCTGTTTTTTAAAAAAAATGCTTAATAATGCTAATGCCATCTGAATTTTTAACCTGAGAAGGCATACTGACATCCTCATAAATAAAATGCTGATACTGTTTATTATTTTGAAAATACCATTAAGTGCTTTGTCTTTAAATGTGTTTAACAAAATAACTTTAATTCATAGGAAAAATATTGACATTTGCTCTTCATTCATTTTGTGATTTTGATTGTTATGACTAACAAATTATAATATTCAGAGTGAAAGTTATGGTAGCTGTTTTTTTTTCGACTTAACAAAGTTAATATTTTCATAAAAATTTATGTGAATAACAAAATATTCAATTTGTATTATTGGCAAAGTTAAGTTAATTTCTCTGTTAATATCTAAACACTGTTGTTTGTTTGTTCTAAAACAGTAATCATTGCTTAATTTTTTATTTTAAATATGTCTATGTCTAACAGATTTTAAATGGCACATAAGAGAAATGAGAATGAGTACACTGGAGTGAAAGTAATTGTTCTGTTGAGGGGGCACAGATATTGAATGTTCATGAGGACTTGGATGCAAGATATGCTATATACTCACCAGCAGATTGCTCCTTAGTTGCTATTAGAATGAGCATATGTGCTATCAGAGCCTGGCAGGAGATAATTTACATAATCCTCTACCGTAGGTGGAAACCACTGATTCTCAATTACAGACCAATACAATGAAAGATAAAAATTAGATTCATATAAACTTTTTGAAAAATTTTATTTTAAAAATACATTGGTTATTATTTTTAAATTGTGGTTGATATTTTAAAAATGTGAAAATTTTAAAACATGATTAATTATCAATCAAATGAATAAGATATTGATCAAATATGTTGCGAAAAAATATAAAATGTTTTATTTTTGAGTTCTTTTATTATTTTAATTGACAAATAAAAGTCATGTTTTATAATTTATAATATGCTCTTTTAAAATATTCATATGTTGTAGAATGATTTGAGCTAATTTGTTCCATATTCATGTATGTGTAAGTGGTAAGAACACTTAAATTCTACCTTAGCAATTTTCAAAATATTATTATGCATTTCTAATATAGGAAATTATAGCAACTAAAAATGTTAATTTAATTTTTTACTTTGAATTTATCTAAAGCATTGTTTTAAACTCTCCCATTTCTCAATAATTATAGGTAAATTCAGTTCTATTGTGATATTATTACAAATGTTTTGACTGGGATTCAGTTTCGATCCAAATTTGGTTAAAACTGTTAATCAGGCATGTAAGAACTTACCATACAGAGTACTTTCCTTTGTTACACATATAAAACCTCTAAATAGAACTAAGAAACATAAATATAATGCCTAATATTAACAATGATAAAACCATGAGGTTTGGCCTAGATAAATTATTTGACAGTTGTATCATGGCTATGAAAGTTTGGAGCGAGAATGAGAATGATGTGGTGTTCTGATTCCCAATATACAATGGTGTTCAATAATAATTAAAATCTATTTTAATAAAACTATTGATAAGGAATATTGATAAACAACTTTCTCAACTCCTAATTTTCTTTCTTCAATACTTTCTGGGTGGTTGAAACTAACAGCAATAAACTGAATAAATGAACTGAAAAACAACATGAGCCAAATTGGTATAAGGATCCCAGAATACTAAATGCATTTTTCTTTTCCATGGTAATTTTTCAGATTATATGGCTGTACTAAGCAAAACATTACAAGTTGCTTAGAAATATTTGATTTCTACACTTGAGAATTTTATGTTATTAAAATTCCTAAATAGGATTTTGTTTTAATGGTGTGTTATATAATCTCAACATATTCCTGAATGAATTTGCCATCTAATTCATTTCAATATGTATTTGTTGAGTGTAACTGAATGCCAAGGTATCCACTAGATATTTCATGATAAAAAAAGATAAGTAACATAGTTTCTACACTAAAAATGTCTTCTTGAGCTCTGCAGAACTAGACATCATGAAGTCTATCTACTGTGGAAGAGAGACCTTACAAAAGATACAGAAGTCATGTAGCAGTTGGGGGATACTGGAGCACCAGCTCAGCTAGAGTTAAGAGACACTGCTGAGCTCTCCCATGTTCAGGTGAAACTATCAAAGGCCATGATGCTTTAGAATAAGGACCACACATTAGATGTAGGACAAATGCAAAACACATGCACTCTAATAAGCATAAAATGAAGTTTTGCACAATAAATAACATATGCTAGCCAGTTAAGTAGAAGTCAAAATGAAATCCAAAATAGTGAAAAGGAATGGAAAATAATCAAGACTCCTAGGAAATAAAATTATGTCCAGCATAAAATCCAAAGTTGCTAAACACACAAAAGAAGTAGAGTTTCATACCGAAGAGCAAAGAAGTCAATAGAAAAATAAATGGTTAGAGGTTAAAATTAACAGGCAAGGACTTTAAACTGCTAATGCAGAAATGTTTAATAACTTAATGAAAAAAGGGACATATTTATTGAATAGATATGGAAGCTAAACTCTGAAAATGAAAAAGGAAAATGATTCTGAAGGAAATTCTTTAAGTAAAACTAGAATAGCTGAAAATGAACAAGACGTGATTTGTAGCAGATAGGATACTGTAAGAGTAAACTTTGGTGAACTTGAAACCAAATATAAATTATTTGAACTGGTATAAAACCATCTTTTAGAAAAAACTCTGAAATAATCTTTACGTACTCTGAATAATGTATACATTCTTATCCTTATAATAGATTTACATCAGTCTACATGTCCCTTGCATGGCAGTCTATATCCAAGACTTCAGTGGCTCAGGATGATAATTCCAGGCACTTTGAGGAGCTTTCTGGACATCTGAGCTACTTGACTTGAATAGTGAGAAACAAAGTCCTTTTAGACAGGTAAACTGGGACTGAATTTCCTCAGCTATCTTTGGTCTCTCATAGGACAGACAGAAAGACAGACAGACACACACACATACAGTTCTGGCTCTTATTCTTTTCTTCTTTGCACATTGATTTCTCAGAACCCAGAATCCACCTAAGGGATGTCTCTCCCTAAATATCCTATTTCACTGAGTTCAATTGTACTTTTGATGGGAAAACAAGTACCTAACGTGGCTTGCAATGTATCTAAATTTTTATTAATTAATACCTGTTTCTAACACAGCCTGAATATATCCAAGCCTTAGAGTTTAAGATCCTTTTCATTGCATTTAAAAAAAAAAATCACAAGTCAAATTAAAAATAGAAAACATATCAATTTTGTGTAAGACATCTTCACTGAAATTTCTTAACAAGAAAGAAACAGGAGGGTGTATAACTAATATAGAGAAAAAAATCACAGTATATACTTATTCATTTTTTTCCACTCAATTCCTTCTGCTTCGAACTGCAAAATTCTCCCTTTCTTGTTTTCTTCCTCTCACAATTGGACTCAGGAGTACTCTCCACTCCGCCCACTCTTTGATACATGTCCTCCCCTCTCTCACTCCCTTCTCTTCTTCATAGACACCTTTTTGCCTTTTCCAACAAAAATCATTTCTCATTGCAGCATTCTTTCAATTGCTTTCTCTACATATATCCATCAAACCAGGAAAATTAGGGCTTAAAACTGAGGTGTGAGAGAAGAGGATGAAAAAAAATAAAGAGATCCTTTCTTATAATGCAGAGCTAGAGGAAAGGATGTGCATTCTTGTGCTTCCTTTAGCCTGGTACAATTATCAAGTTGCATAAGCTTTATCTTACTATATATGATACTTTATGTTCCTATGTACATGGATAATAAAAAGTTGATTCTCTTTTGTAGATTTTCTGATGCTCCTTCTCCACTTTCAGGCAGTGGGAGGGCAGGAGCTTAGCTACAGTATAATTACATTGTTCACCCATCAGCAAATCTCCTCTAAGAAACTTGGAACAACCCCAAGGAATTGAGAAGCAATGAAGCAAACATGAATTGGACCTAAAGGTACAAACAAGACAGTACTTGTATTTATTTATTTTTAGAGAACAGACTTATTTACATTCAACTGCACCATAAGAATTGTAAATTTCTTTAATAAATGTGAATCTTTAGATTGGAAGGAGTATTAAAAGGTCATACAGTCTACTCCTTGCCTTAATGGTGATCTAAAGTAAAAATATTATTAAAACAAAACTTTTTGGAAAAGATAAAATACTAATTGCTGCAAGCATTAAAGCTTGGTTTACTATTTATTATAAGTTATAATCATGTAAATTTGCCAGTATCAGACATAGACTGTGATTTTTAAGTTATAGGTTAAAAGAAATTTATTGAAACTCAGAGTGATGAAGTTTAATGATTATGGGATACATATGTGTAGCAGAATAGAGTAAAGTAAATGCATAAATATTTCAGAATATATTCTGGAAAATTCTTAAAATGGTAAAATCCTTATCTTATGAAGGGAAAATTGTCCTAATTTCCAGTCCTACCTGCTCATTGGGGCTCATTGCTGAATCTACTCACCTATCAAATATTACTATGATTCCTTTGCCATCTTCTCCCTGATATCAGCTCTCATTCATGGTTTCCCCTTTTCTATAAATTGTACTGATATTACAATAAACCCATCAGTCATTGTGGTACTAACCACTCACTTGCTTTTGAACTCAAGTAAGAATTAGGTCCTGTTAAAAACAGCATGATTCGCAATCACAGATGTAAGACCATCTCCCATATCTCAGTGAAAATATAAAAAGGATCATTTTGTCAGCATGAATATTTCATAGTTTAATAAATGGTCAAAAGATTACTTAAAATGTTTTACTTAGTTGCATGTACATTTTCAAAACTAAAAACACATTAATAATAGTTTTAACCTAAAAATGAAATTTAGCTCTGAAGAATTTAACATTCTTCTTCTCAATTTCCAATTTCTTCTTTTTTTACATTTTATTTATTGTTAATTTCTTTTTATCTTTATTTTATTTATTTATTTATTTATTTATTTATTTATTTATTTATTTGGTACTGAGAATTAAACCCAGTGCCTCGCACATGCTAGGCAAGTGCCACAATGCCAGCCCTCAAAGTACATTTTAGACACTTTTTAGACACATTTTAGCCCTCAAAGTACATTTTAGACACTTTTTAGACACATTTTAGCCCTCAAAGTACATATTTATTTTTATTTTTTAATTATTTTTTATTTAGGCTTACATGTTAACAGTGCAAATTGATTCATTGTACATAGATAGAGGATAACATATCAATTCTCTAGTTGTAAATTGTATAGAATCACATCATATATGCAGTCATACATAAAGTTAGGGTTATTATGACCATCATATTCCATCACCTTTGCTGTCCCCATGACCCCTCCCCCCTTACACCCTTGTGAACAGGGTTCCACCATTGTTCCCATGTCCTTCCCCACATTATGGATTAGCATCCACTTATCAACGAGTATATTCAGCATTTGGTTTTCTGAGATTGGCTTACTTCACTTAGCATGATATTCTCCAACTCCATCCATTTACCTGCAAATGCCATAATTTTATTCTCTCTTATTGCTGAGTAATATTCCATTGTGTATATATACCACAGTTTCTTTATCCATTCATCTATCGAAGGGCATCTAGGTTGGTTCCACAGTTTAGCTATTGTGA
>PVHX01007767.1:0-12354 GCA_004024805.1 Geosciurus inauris | reverse complement strand
ATAGTTTGCTGTTTTTAAGTCTTCTGGGTATAGACCTAGGAGTGGGATAGCAGGCTCAAATGGTGGTTCCATTCCAAGTTTTCTAAGGAATCTCCATACTGCTTTCCAGATTGGTTGTACCAATTTGCAGTTCCACCAGCAATGTATGAGCGTGCCTTTTTCCCCACAACCTCACCAACACTTATTGTTGTTTGTATTCTTGATAGTTGCCATTCTGACTGGTGTGAGATGAAATCTTAGGGTAGTTTTGATTTGCATTTCTCTGATTGCTAAAGATGTTGAACATTTTTTCATATGTCTGTTGATGGATTGTATATCTTCTTCTGTGAAGTTTGTGTTCAGCTCTTTGGCCCATTTATTGATTGGGTTGTTTGTTTTTTTGGTGTTAAGTTTTTTGAGTTCTTTATATGTCCTAGAGATGAGTGCTCTATCGGATGTGTGTGTGGCAAAGATTTGTTCCCAGAATGTCAGCTCTCTGTTCACTTCATTGATTCTTTCTTTTGCTGAGAAGAAGCTTTTTAGTTTGAATCCATCACATTTGTTGATTCTTGATTTTACTTCTTGTGCTATAGGAGTTTTGTTAAGGAAGTATGGTCCTAATCCAACATGATGAAGATTTGGGCCTATTTTTTCTTCTATTAGGCGTTGGGTCTCTGGTCTGATTCCCAGGTCCTTCCTAGCGGGAGGCAGCCCCACCCAAGGGCAGCCTGGGCCCACCCCAGTTCCGCTCCAGAATTCCCGTGGACCAGCAGGAGCCCCAAAGGATCCTGACTCGCCTTCAGGAACCTCCACAGTTGTCCAGCCAAAGGGAGACCAGGGTCTGCTACCTCTAGCCACTGGGGAGCCCAAATTCAGGGCAAGAGTTGTTCCAGAGACACCAGTGCGAGGCAGCCCCATCCAAGGGCAGCCTGGGTCCACCCCAGTTCCGCTCCAGAGTTCCTGGGGTCCGGCAGGAGCTACAGAGGGCCCAGATCCACCCTCAGGAAACTCCACGGGTGTTCAATTTCCAATTTCTAATTTCACCAAATCAAGAAGTTAAAAATATATAACCTAAATGTCTCTTACTATAATAGAATCAGTTTTAAAATGCCCATCTTGAGAATTTTGAAGGAAAATGAAAATCATATTTCATAAGTTTTTTGAACATAAAATTTTTATTTTACAAAACAATACAGCAATGATCATATAGTAAAAAGTTGCTATTTGAGGTTAACTTGTCAGGGACCAATTTCAAACAGATTCTGAGGACAACATTGGATATCTTCTACAGCAAAGATCAAACACTGCCCAACATGGCAGACAGTCCTCTCTCTTCAAGTCATCCAAAATACCTGACAGTTGTTCATTTAGCAATTGATCTTTAATTAGTGTGCTGTTTCTAGGACAGAACATTGTCGTATTAAGTATTTTAAGTGCTTACTTTAGCAAAACATTGGGCTAAAATTGATATTGTTGCAATCCCAGACAATATATTGGATTAGGCTAAGAAGTAGACTAAAAAAAAACAACAAACAAAACAACCAAAGGAGAGAGGGAAAATATGCACTAGACTCATTCTTCAACATGCAAGGCAGATATACATATCTGGAATAAATATTTCACACTTACAAATAGAATGTTGGCGGTTTTAAGGAGCCAAAAAGAGTTGGCCACAAAAGATTTAGTAATCCAAATTATTTTATTTTGACAAATAGCTTTAAAATAAAAACAAAACTCTGTCAACGACAAAAAAAAGTGAACCATCATGGAAAAGGGTTTTGAGACCTCTCACACTTCTGTACTTACATGCTTGAAAATGATGCTGCATAAGTATAGACCTGTTAAGCAGCATTATTTCTGACAAACAAAACATACCTGGCTTTTTCCTAATAGGACTATACTGTAGAAGCTAAAATGTATCCAAAAAGCTCTTTTCTAAGACAGTGTTATTGTCCTGTTATCAATAGTCCTTTAATTCTGCTTCTTAAGAGATGGGGGAAAACCTGGTCTTTATAATCCATCTGAATTCTCCTGCAGTATAAAAGTGTATTTTAGAAACAAAACTAGCAATTAGGAATTACATCTCACATTTTAATCAGAGCCCACTATAAATCACAAGAATTCATTTAAAACTCCATTTTCTAAAGTTCGAATTGATTGCATGTTTAATACAATGGCTCAACACAGGGAAATTAACTCCTCACATTTGGTTAATGCTAAACTAAACTGATGACCAAAGGACAATGACTTTATTTTGGTGGTGCTTCATTTTTTCCAATGATAAGATTCAATAGGTATTTTTCACAGTGATACAATTCAATGACCTTTTAGGGGTTGCATTTCAGAAGTATTTATGTCTCAACTCACTAAGCCTCTTTATGCTGACCCTCTTGAAGACTGAGAGTAATTTTCTAAGGCATTGAACATGTCTGCCCCCAGGGAAGATTGAAGCTGTAATATCCCAAAACACAAATTTCCTATGACCATTCCAATAGTAATGATCAACATGACATGGCTATTAGCAGCCACAGGCATCATCTCATTTATACTCTTAACAGCTGTATGAGGTAGGTCATGTCATTTTTTAAAAGTTTTACAAAGTAATAGAAATTCTGAGAGGTTGACTTGCCTAATAATAAGTTCTTATTCAGCACATTGTAATTCTTTTACGTGAAGAAATAAGAAAAAGAAACTACAGCAGCCAAGCACAATATTTGTTCTGTTTATTGAAATTCTTCTCTTTTCCATTGGAGTATAAACCAGATCATTTTATCTAGTGAAGCTTGTAAAAAAATTCCTTGCATATACATGGGGATCAATCAATGCCTGAGGAGTAAATATGGAAAACTGACATTGATACTGAACTGAAAAAAATAAATTTTAAATGTAATTTTGAATAAATAATATACTTTTTTCCTATGATTGACAAAATTTCACAATTATGGACTTGCTTATTTATTATACAAGTAAACAAAATGCCACATACAAAATTCTTAACATCTTTTTTGTAACATATCTTTCAATATTAAAAGCTATTGGATTGTTCAGAACATGCTAATGTTGATCACTGTATACATCAAACATGACCTGAGAATTTTGAAATGTTGATTCTACAGTATTTTAGCTATTTTACCATGATTATTGAAATGTAGGACTTGTAGAAAACCAAATACAGCATGTATGATCAGGACTATGTTGTTCTGTCTACACGTATTTTAAATAACTGATATTTTCCCAAGTAATGTAATTACTTATCACTTAAGATACTTTGCTCTTTGAAGATCACTAAATAGTAAGAAATAATTTGTTAAACTATGAATCTAAATATCCAGGCAAGTGGTAATAATATGTTACCAGAAAATATTACTAGATATTTTTTCTTATATGATATATAAACTTTATAACAATCTTTGGCTTCTTTCTTTTCGATATGATGTCTTTAATATTAACATCAGAATCATCTGATTTTTAAAAAAACAATGCATATTTTTAATTTTGCCACAGACACTAATTCCAAATAACTGGAGACTGAGAGATTGAATTTTTCAGTTTTTAACAAACTCCTTGGGTAAAGCTTATATCTTTAAAGTTGGGTACACTGAGAACTACTGCTTTTATTTGTAACTTGTGTATCATTTTTCATTTTCAGAACTTACATATCACCTTGAGAAAATGGTGACTTTGCCTATCTATATTCTGTTCCGGAGACTTTAGAATTCAAATCTGTGCTCAAGTCTGACAAACTCATGTATAAATCTATCTCACTCTCTTGTAATTTTAGAGGATGTCCATACATCTTGCTATTTGTTACATTAAATTTTTAGCACAAATATTACATCAGAAGTCAAGTCATCAGGCTGATCTCTTAAAATTTGTTTTTTTTAAATATTTGTATACAGCAGGAACAAACTGATCTGTGAACTTATTGCATCAATTTTTTTTCTTTTGTTTCAAAGATAAAAGCAGAATTAATCTGTAGGGGAATACTATCCTTTAGTTTGGGGAAACATGCACACTTAATAGGAAGAAACAAATATTTTATTTATTTAGCTTAATTAATGGTTCAAACACTTTTACTTTTAAGGAATAAACCTTTTAATAGGCTTTTTAGCCATGGAAAAGTAAAACAATTTTGAGTCAATAAGGAAATAAACTACTCACAATAAGGTAGAGGCCATGTTTATTACTGGGAATCTTGGAAAGTAATTGAGACATCAGTGGACTTCAGTATTTGCTGTGTTCCCCTTTGAGTAAAGCAAAATACTTCCTGGAACAACAGAGCAAAGTAAGACCAAGAAGAGATGGAAAAAGGGTCAGGGCAAAGGAATTCAATATTCAAATATTTGATATTTGAAATATCAAATATTTCAGGTTAAAATTTCCTTTATTGCACTGTATTTTCTTCCTATTCATAAAATTCCAAAAAAGGTTTCTTGATATCATAACTTGCCAGAGTCATTTCTGCTTTGTGGCTCCCCATAAACAAAGTACCATTGTAAGAGACACAGACTATGAGAGGTGATCCTCTGAGGCATGTGAAACCTGGCATCATCAGTAAGATGAGGAGCAACAATCAACACGAATTGCTAGAGCATGTCAGAACTGTCTGGAAGTTTCTAGAAATATATTTCTTTGAGTGTAAGATGCCATAAATTTAAGGTGCGCCATTATTTTATGTACACAAAGAAAAAATACTATCATTAAATGATCATGCAATGTTTTCTTATAACTTAGATTTTTATTTCATGTCTAAGAAAGAAACATTTTTACTTATTTAAAAATAGACACTTGAATTTTTAATTACTCTTGCACATATAATCACCCCTTAGTAACTACAAAGGATTGGTTCTCTGATTCCCCATAAATACAAAAATTCATGGAAGATCAAGTCCCTTATATAAAATGAATGAGTATTTGCATATAACCTGTGCACATCTTCCTATATACTTCAGATCATCTCATTACTTACAATACCTTATACAGTGCAAATCCTATGAAAATAGTAACTATACTATATAGTTTAGGGAAAAAGGGCAAGAAAATATCCATACATGTTCATTGCAAATGGAATTTTCTTTAATATTTTGGGCCCATGTTTGGTTGAACCCACAAACGTAGAACCTATGGACATGGGGGCCTATCTTCAAATTTGCTCTATTCTTAATTTGGATTTTTCTTCCAAGCCACTGATACTAGTTTTTAAAAGCTAGTACTGTTCTACTCTTGCCATGGAACTTATGAGATGGTTTTCATAAAACAGAGCTCATTTGTCTTCAATTATCCTTACATTCAAATGTCTAGAGTGCTGAGATGATACATTGGACAGTTTTGCAACTGGAAGTATCTACCAAAGACAGGCGTACAGAGAAAGATTAACTATTCTGCACCTGCTACTTGGCTCAAAGTGAATGGAATGGCAGATTCCATTCACTGTAGAGTATATCCCACCTAAATGAGCTTAAAAGATGTGACCAACTCTCCATAATAGGTGATGGAGTACAGCCAAAGAGAGAGCGGAGAGCGCTGTGTTTCTGGGAGTCACATGGAATGTTGACTTGGGGGTTTTAGCTGAGTACCAAGGGAGCAGAATTCCTCAGTTGAAGAATTTAGGGTTATACTAATTATGCTCATATTCAATTGTGGTTCTTTACATTGCACTTATTGATATAAGTGTTGCTCAAATGTGAACTGTCTTTTCTCCCCAAAACAGTTTCATCATAATAAGTGAAATGTCAGCTTGTCACATTAAATTATGAATTATAAATTACTATCTCCCTAGTCCTCCGTGTGCCCTTCACCTTCCATATGACATTGTCCTTCAGAGATAAGGAGCAAGACTTTAATGAGAACATCAGCTAATGTAATAATTAGGGAAAGATGAGCTAATTAAAAAACATGCAAAGATTGATTAAAATTATACTTAAATTCATAAGTGAAAAATGGAGGCAGAAAACTTATGTTGAAAAAAAAAAACTGCCTCATCTACCATTTAATTTTCAAATATAGAAATATATTCAAAGATCATATCAAGAAACATTTTTTTCTCCATTTAGTATCAGAAATTTGAGTACACTTCCTAAATGCAAACACCGTGATGATGCGCTTTATTGTCCATCTATAACAGTCTTGAGTATGTGTACTTCTTTAACACGTAACTTACATTGTTGTCCAAAACATTTGTTACTTTTGTCCAGTTTACCATCTGGAAAAGCTGCCAAGATCACTCATGTGAGGACAATGACAACCACTTCAAAGCTGTTGCCTGGCTGACCTGTTATAAATAATCTGATGAACAGTCTGGACAAAATTTCTTAAGGTCATTGAGAACTAAACAAGAACATGTAACTTAAGCAGATCTGACTTCCAAGACATTAATTTAATTCTAAGATCTTTACTTACAGAGATTTTACAGTAGCTGGAAAAGATGTCCAGGTGGTAGAATTCACATCCTTCCACCTCCTATGTGAAGATGGTGGTTGTTTCCATTTTCTTCATTTTTGGTTTTTTTTTTGTCACCATGTGCTGATTAATTCTCCCCTTCCAATATCCCAACAAAGTTCAAAATGTTAATTAATGTGTGCCAATAGAGTTCAGGCTATTAAACAATGTATACAGAGAACAAATTAAAAATAAAGTAGTCATCATGTTGTAGGGACAGACGAGGCAAGACACCAGATAGGAAACAGGAAGCAGATTTATTTGACTGCAGTCAGTTCAGAGGGTAAAGCTTTCACTGTAATCAGTTAATTCCCTTGAACCCCGAGTTTATGCAGTTTCAGAACTTTATACCCAGCATATAAGGAGAGGGGCTCAGAAGTTCACAGTCTGCAGAAATTCACACAAAAGCAGTTTTTTTCTTTTACTGCTTTGGGCAAGTTAACACTTCAAGGACAGCACCTGAGAAGGGGGCGAGCTTCTTCTCCCCTTTCTTTCCTCCCCTGCCAGCTGTTATCATGATCTCTTTTAGGCCAGTGGCCAAGCAAGACAGAGAAACAGGAAATAGGAGTTTTAACTACATTGAACTCTTTTATAGAGACTCTTTTGCTGATAGTCCTAAAATCGATTATGGTGCAGATTTCTGGAGCTTAACTAAGATTTTCTGTGGAGTAGGGGGTGCCACTACAGTCAGGATTAGTTTGTCTTTGTACAGAAAAAATATTCTACTTCTCCTTTTGTTACTCCAATTCTTATAAATAATCAATTATAATATGTTTGTAGCAATAAATTGACTGAATCAGAAATAGTGCCATTAAAATTTCTGCTCAGCATCTTCTCATGTAGATTACAAGGGATGCATATTCTCATGCAGATTGTCATAAGTAAGTTGCATGCAAAGTCTATGTAATTACTATTACTATTATTATTATTGCTTTGTAAAATAAAATTATAATTGAGTTTTAACATTAGCAATTTGGACACATCCAGAAAAAATAAGAGAATGAGAGAATGATGAAGGATAAATGGACACTATTGCATAAATAACTTTTAATAGATTTGGAGAGAGAGAGAGTTTGAAGCAGAGGAAAACATGATTCCAGTTGGAAATAGCAGAAAGGTTATAGAAGGGTATCACTTCAGGGATCACTGACAAGAACAATGGACAGGTGGGGACCATAAAGGTATAGATTTGAAGTCCCACTACATCTTTCTTACATTGTTTCTCAGTGTGTTTAATAGTACTTTAAAACAATCAGCCTCCTATGCCTGGGGCTGTCTAGAAAGCTCTCGGACCTACTAAGGACACAGAATTACCTCAGGCAAATGATATCTGATAACTTGGAATAGGTTACTGAGAAAATAAAGGTAGGATGGAGCAAGGGACAGGCAGTCTCTGTGTGGGCCAGAGTAAGGGCCAAACCACAACCTCTTCCATCAGGGCAGTGGACCTATTTGAGCACAAAACTCTGATTTTAATTCTGCTAACTAATTTGCTCTGTGACCTAAACCTGATTTTTAATATTTCATACCAATAAAATAAGGACTTTATTGCAAGACTTATGATTTTCCTTTGCTTTATATGTACCTTTATTACTTTTTTAGATAAGGTTGACCCCATTGGTATATATCCATGTAATGTAACATGCCTCAGATTTGCCCAGCACAAGCCCTGAATTCAGATTTTGACCCTTATAGAACAGTATGTGAACACCACCTTTGACAAAGATACTGAGTACAACTTACAGCTGTCAAAAAAACAGTATAATTCAGAAGGAGAAACAACAGAAGTTGGAGATTTCCATTGATGTAGACAGGACACCACTCATCTTAAATGTTATAGCAAATGGCACAGAAACTCAGATTGTAACTTTTACAATTTTATCATCATCATCATTGTTATTACTATTATTGCATTTATGAGTCTTGAAATGATTTACATAATGATACTCAAGAAAAGATCAGCAATGTTAATAAGCTTGTCTAATGATGATTATAAAACATGACATTCATATGAAGAATAATTTTGTTTTCCTTTCATTGTTCTCTGGTGATGTCTGCATTGGACTTATGTAACTAAAATAAACTGTTTACCTGTGCCTACTACTTTAAAACAACACTGTACTTGCTAGTTAATATGCCTACATTGGCAGTTCTTTTTCTCCCATTGTGCAGGCCACTGCTGTTGGTGAGTTTGGTATCCCCCTCTTGAATTGAGCTGATTCAGCATTTCTTAGTGGCAGGGGAACAATCAAAAGAGGAACTTTAGTAAGTTTCTCTAAATTGCACCGCCTTTTTCAGGCTGCTTTGATGAGCAAAAGCAATGTAAAAGAGCATGGAAAGAAACTATTTCTTTTAGGTAGGCTGTCATATCACTAAGATTGGACTAAAATAAAGTGTATTAAAAATAATTAAGTAGAGACAGACACCGCGATCAGTCTCTCCAGAACCGAAGATTGAAGTTGTGGAAATTCCATCTCCCAGCCAGCTTCTGAACATCATCCTACAGCTACCCCCACACGAATTTCACTTGCTCATGTACGCAGGGCTATTAGACAGCAGCGATTGCCACAAGCAGCGTGACTTCAGCAGCAAACGGCGGGGTAGCTCCACTGCCAGTGGCTCCGCTGTGGCCAGCTCGGAGCCCCAGCACAAGGCTCGCCCCGGGCAGGGCCTGCTTCTACACGAGGGGGCATGGGAACAAACTGAACTCAGCACAGCACACAGTGATGCGGCATTTCCACCAGTGGCCCAGCCCAGAGCTACACCCTGCTGTGAAACCCACACCCAGGACACCAGTGGGGAAAGTCCAGCAAGCAACAGACAACGCCACCTACTGGAGGCAAAAGGAACCATACCTGTTTATTTACATTGAGACTTTTTTTTTCTTTTTTTATTCTTATTTTATCCTTTATCTTTTTCTCCTAATATTGCTATTGTTTAATCTTTTTGTTTTATTTCTCTGCTCTTTTCTTCTTTCCTTTCTTTCTTTTTCCTTCCCTCTTTTCTCTCTCACTATTTTCCTACCCTCTAATCCCCAACAGTTGTGAAACCAAGTATTTGTTATACAGTGGGACATGATAGATTGGGATTTCTGAACTGTATACTAGAGTGGTATTATATAGTTTTGTAACTCCCACTTGCATATGTTTTATTTTTCTTGCTATCATCTCTTCTCACTGTACTCTCCTTTCTTCCTCCTTACTGGTCTTCCTCAACTCTCTGTGGCTCTTTCTAGTAATAGCCAACTCCTCTTGGATTCCTTTTTCATGCTTTCTAAGATCTAATAGCCTCACTTCCTACTACCCCAACATTCTATCCTACACCCTACCCTCAAGTTTCCCTAGCCCACCAACAGAAACTATAGACCCTTGTGCAAATTTATTGTTTACGTAATAGATTTTAAAGGAACCCATAATTGTTGTTTAACATGACTAAACTGTAAATGTATTTGGGAGCTATTAGGAACTACTTGGTTTGAAACTATATATTGCTTGTATTGAGATCAATCAATATTGGTCTCCCCCTTAAAAGAGAGGTATTGAAACCCTGCAGGGAAACTATACCCATATAGGAGTAAAAACTGTAGCAACTTTAATCAACAGAGCTAGAAGGAAAGACACACAATCACCATGAAAAAACAAGGGAAGGAAGTGACTCAAACTAACCAAGATACCACACTACTAGAATCCATGGTCAGTACAGCAGAAGAAATGACAGAACAGGAATTCAGGATGTACATAATTAAAATGCTCTGTGACTTAAAGAATGATATAAGAGAGCAAGCCGAGTCAGCAAAAAACATTTTGATAAAGAGATACATAGGCAAATACAGGAAGTAAAAGATCACTTCAATAAGGAGATAGAGAATCTGAAAAGGAACCAAAGAGAAATCCTTGAAATGAAAGAAACAATAAACCAAATTAAAAACTTAATAGAAAGCACCACCAACAGATTAGACCACTTGGAAGACAGAACCTCAGACACTGAAGACAAAATATTTAACCTTGAGAATAGAGTTGACCACATAGTGAAGACAGTAAGAAACCATGAACAGAACATCCAAGAACTATGGGATAACATCAAAAGACCAAACTTAAGAATTATTGGGATAGAGGAAGGCATAGAACTCCAAACCAAAGGAATGAGCAATCTATTCAATGAAATAATATCAGAAAACTTTCCAAATATGAAGAATGAATTGGATAATCAAATTCAAAAGGCTTACAGGACACCAAATGCACAAACTCACAACAGACCTACACCAAGGCACATCATAATGAAGATGCCTAACATTCAGAATAAGGAGAGAATCTTAAAAGCCACAAGAGAATGGAATCAGATTACATATAGGGGGAAGCCAATCAGGATCACTGCAGACTTCTCAACCCAGACCCTGAGAGCAAAAAGATCATGGCAAAGCATATACCAAGCGCTAAAAGAAAACGGATGCCAACCAAGAATCTTATATCCAGCAAAATTAAGTTTTAGGTTTTATGATAAAATTAAAACCTTCCAAGATAAACAAAAATTAAAAGAATTCACAGCAAGAAAGCTGGCACTACAGAACATTCTTGGTAAAATATTCCATGAGGAGGAAATCAAAAAACAACAATGAAAACCTGCAGAGGGAGGAGCTACCCTAAAGGCCAATCAAAGGAGAAACCAAGTCAAGTTAAAAACCTAAGAACAAATGAAAATGTCTGGAAATACAAACCATGTCTTCATAATAACATTGAATGTCAATGGCCTAAACTCAGCAATTAAAAGACACAGACTGGCAGATTGGATTAAAAAAAAAAAAAAAGACCCAACAATATGCTGCCTCCAAGAGACTCATCTCATAGAAAGAGATACTCACAGATTGAAGGTGAAAGGATGGAAAAAATGTATCACTCACATGGACTGCGTAAACAAGCAGGAGTTTCCATCCTCATTTCAGATAAAGTAGACTTCAAACCAAAGTCAGTGAAAAGGGATAAAGAAGGTCATTTCATACTGCTCAAGGGAATCACACATCAACAAGACATAACAATCTTAAATATCTATGCCCCAAACAATGGGGCAGCCATGTTTGTCAAAAAAAAACCCTTCTGAAATTCAAGAACCAAATAGATCCCAACATAATAGTATTGGGTGACTTTAAAACAACTCTCTCACCACTGGACAGATCTTCCTAACAAAAACTAAACAAAGAATCTACAAGACTTAATAGAACAATCAATGGTCTAGACTTAACAGATATATATAGAATATTCCATCCTTCAACAAGCAAATACACATTTTTCTCAGCAGCACATGGATCCTTCTCCAAAATAGATCACATGTTGTGCCACAAAGCAAGTCTTAGTAAATACAAAAAAAAAATAGAGATACTACCCTGCATTCTATCTGACCATAATGGACTGAAACTAGAAATTAATCACAGTTTAAAAAAAAAGAAGCCACTACAACACCTGGAGACTCAATAATTTGCTATTGAACAATGCATTGGTAACAGAAGACATTAGGGAAGAGATTTAAAAAAAAAATTCTTGGAGGTAAATGAGAACTCTGATACAACATACCAAAATCTCTGGGACACTATGAAGGCAGTGCTAACAAAAAAGTTCATTGCATTAAGCTCACATATTCATAGTTGTAAAAGTCAACAAATCAATGACTTGACACTACAAATCAAAGCCCAAGAAAAAGAAGAACAAAGTAACACCAAAAGAAGTAGAATACAGGAAATAATTAGAATTGTAAGGTAAAAAACAGCGCCTTTCTAATTTTCACATCCCCTCTCTAAAAGCCCAAGGCAGTTCCCGCCCCAGGGGGTTCCTCTCCTGAATCTTCCACCTGGGAAACAAAGCCTACCTGCTCAGGTTAGCACATCAAAGGAAGACCGCCACTGCTTATCTGTCCCGCGGATTTTAAAGTGACCAAGCCTTTTAAAGT
>PVHX01007766.1:0-88578 GCA_004024805.1 Geosciurus inauris | reverse complement strand
CCAGAGCAATTAGACAGACGAAAGAAATTAAAGGGATACGAATCGGAAAAGAGGAACTCAAACTATCATTATTTGTAGACGATATGATTCTATACTTAGAGGATCCAAAAAATTCTACCAGAAAACTTCTAGAAGTAATAAATGAATTCAGCAAAGTAGCAGGATATAAAATCAACACCCACAAATCAATTGCATTTCTGTACATCAGCGATAAACCCTCTGAAAGAGAAATTAGGAAAACTATCCCATTCACAATAGCCTCAAAAAAAATAAAATATTTGAAGTTTTTATTTAAAACTAAAACAAACAAAATGTATTTTCCCATCTATCAGAAACCACTATTGTGCATATATTTCCTGTAAGAAAAAAACAAATGCTAAAGTATCAATGCTAGGCTTAATAACAATGCTGCTTGCAATAAATGAAATGAAATGAACGAAAAGCATATCTTCAGAAAGAGCTGAAACTTCCTGACATCATTTCATTTGTAATTAAGCAAATCAATCTGTAACTATGATGACAAAAAAAGACAAGTAATAAGGAACTATAATGCAATTGTTATCTACAACTTACACTTGATTTTGATACATTTGATATTTTAATAATGAACATCTCATCAGACACACTTATGCTGGAAATAATATTACAGCATCTGAGTCCTTATTAAGGCACTTCCTGAACACTCTTAACTGTGTCCATAGGATCCTGTCTTGCTGCTTCACAGATAACATAAACTGGCATTAAACAGGTAAATTCTATTTCATCCTTTGCTCATCTAACATACCACTTCTGGGTACTTCACTAATGGGTTCATTACCAAGAAAAAACCTGATTAATTTTTTATACATTTTTAAGAAAAAGAAAAAGAAAAATCATAAAGAAATGCAGTTCAAATTAGACAGCAAAAACTTTTAAAATGAATTTGAGTGAATTGCTTCTCTTCAAAGAGAAATTAGCCTCTCTCAAGGTAACTATTATCTAATAAAAAATACACTTCAGTCTCAAAATATCTTTACAGTCCAAAATATCAGAGTCTACCAGAGGAAGATTTGTGGAGTAATGGCCATTCTGAGGAAAGACAATCATGATTTAGTTAATTTCAAAACTTAGAAACAAATTTTAATTCTGATTGTTTATGCTTTTCATAGCTAAGACTAATCTAAAATTTGTAAAAGCTACACAGTTATAAGTGTCACAGAGAGAAGGAAATACAGCATACAACATGAGGGAAACTATAAGGTTATGCTTTCTCCCAGAAAGTATTCTGAAGATCTAGTGATTCCATTAGATCACAATTGCAATCAACTTCAGCCCTAAATGAGAACCTGAACTACTGTTAAAGACAAGCAGGCTTCTCTAGCATATAGTAAACAACCTTAAGGACTTTTGCTGCTCATATGTGAGGTTTTGCTCAGGAATTCCATTATTCACTCAATTTTAATGTGACTAAAGTTTACAGAAGGACATGTGAAATTATAAATGGATAATGCAGTAATATCCTTTTCAAAGGATTCAGAACTTTTTTGTACGTATTCCCAAAAGTTGAGTTCATAAATACTCACATACATTTTATGTAGATTCATTTTGGAAGATTTATTAACTTGGAAATTTCTTATAACAGAGACCAAGTCTTATTCACCTTCAGAATTTTCCTTGGTACTGAGCTCATTGTTAGATCCAATAAGAAATTATTGATTGCCTGATTAAAAGTAATTCATTTCAAGGTTTATCATCAAAATAGTTTTCAGTAAGTTTAACCTATAGTTTTGTCTTTCATTCTCAAGTGGCTAATATAATAATAAAAGCAATGATTTCTTTAGATCTCAGTTTAAAAGGCATTCTTCAGGAAAAGTAAATAAATTAAACTTTGATGTTCAGTCATTAGCCTCTACTCCCTGCAGTTCCCTAGGCCCATCCTCTTGTCTGCCTTCATGGGCTTTAACCAAGCTTATTGGTTACATTTTATTTTGTGGGTATTTCATTGAAGTCTACCTTTTTTTTAAACTATAATATATACTTCCAGAAAAAAAATGGAATTGATTTGACTCTCATTTCATTTGACTACAGTCAGGTTTGGCAAACTGTATAATTTTTATAGATATTAAAGATATCTGTAAGAGAGGCCTCCAAAGTTTACTGTTTATTTAATCACAAGAAGGAGTTATTATTAATTGACTCTGTCATCTGGAGTGCATTGTTCCTCTTCACATCTTATCCTTATCACCACCTTGACCAAAGCAAACACTTAAAGGATAGCTGGCCAAGGTTGGGGATATAGTTTTTGGAAAGGTTAAAATATTTATATTTGTGTTGAAAGTTTTCATAAGGAAATGGTGTTGAATGCATGGTATTGTACAGAAAATGTATAACAGATTCTATTCAAAGGTTTCTGGACAACTGATTTGGCCCCTAGTTTATATCATTCTATGGCAGTTTTGCCCATAATGTGCTGTAGAGAAAACCAGTTACTTCAAGCATTTAATGTATACTCCTTATTCATGGTTTCTGTAGTTAGTGCTTGTTTGGAAGACTCAGATTTCTTTACATAGAGACTTCTGAAAACCTTTAAAATATTAGCATCATTGTGATTCTGAATCAACAGAAATCAGTACATGACAGTTGCCAAAACAATTCGAACACCAGAGATTTCAAATTTTATTTTATGTTAGGTTTGAAACAACTACTCATATCCCCAGAAACTAGTATTTCAGTAAATACTGGAGTATTAGTAAGATCAACACAGCCAGAAATCAGTGTGCTCAAATTATCCTTCAACTTACTCTAATAAGGGATAAAGAAGGAAACGGGCAGGAGGCATCATCTCTGAGTCCACACTCTTGTTAGTGTTTTCATCATTCTATCACAAGTAACATCAGGGTAGATATGTTTCATGATTTAGAGACCTTCTCCCCTTCTTCAGGCACTAGTATTTAGCATGAAGGACACAAAAAAAGGTCCCTAACAGCATGACAAAATGTAAGTGAGAGTACCAAATTCACTCCTTCTCCAGAAAGAACTAAATTAGAAGTAACTCTGAATTTGAATCCTCAGATTATACCAAAGTTTAGAAGAGGATGCTTAAAAATCAACATACTAAAGTTAAAGCTTCAGCATATATTGAGCTCCTGAACCATATGTTTTATTTAGTTATTTGGCTGTGGGCTCTACTTAGCAAAGCTTTCCTCAATCTCTACTAGGAAAGCAGCACATTCTGATCAACCACCCCAACAACTGTCACTAAGTTTGATTTTATCTTTTGGACTCTATGCAGATAAGGTACATGGGTTTTAAATTTTTGTTGAGGTGGTGATTTTTTATTTCTTTTCTGTTTCTCTTTTTCTCTGTGTGTGTGTGTGTGTATGTGTGTGTGTGTGTGTGTGTGTGTGTGTCAGGAATTGATCCCAGACATACTTAACCACTGAACCACATCCTCAGTGTGCTTTATTTTGAGAAAAGGTCTTGCTGATTTGTTGAGGCTGGCCTTGAACTTTCTTTTCTCCTGCTTCAGCCTCTGGAGCTGCTAGGATTACAGGTGTGCCCCACCATGCTCAACAAGGTGGTTATTTTTTAAGAGGTTTTCATAGATTCATTTTCTGTAAAATAAGAATATGTGTATTAATATATGTATAATATATACATATAATACATGTGTACATGGTTATATATATGTGGATATATATAACATATATTTGTTATATATAACAACAAAACATAGAGTTTCATTTCTGAAATTTCATTTATTTGTTTAGATTAATTGATGATAGACTGGTAGTCTCTGGACAACTATATCAGCAAATACACAGAAAAATTCTACTGATTTATTGGTTTTACAATCTACAAAAATGCCAGAATCAGACCTAACTATACATATACATATATGAATATATGTATATCTGAAAATAAATGGCCTTATATGACTGAAAGTATCTTAATTTTATAGATATTATAGAGACATGGAAAAAAAAGCTTTGTTACTCAGTTATTAAACCAACATTTTATTATTGAAAATGAATTTTAAATATATTGGCTAAAGATTCAAGCATCCTAAGTAAAAACAAAAAAAATATGGTAGATTAAGTTTATTTTGAGTCATAATAATCACTTAAAATATAGTTTATTATCAAATTTAGAAGGCATAAACTTAGAGTGATACCATTACTTTCTTTTCATAACTTCAAATAATTTTTTACATTAATTTTCAATAACTGGATTAAGCACTGGTAATGAATTTTGTTTCTCAGCCCTGTGAACACACATTCAGGGCATGTTTTTGTAAAAGGCTCTTACTTGATGCCTTTCTAAACTTTTTTGATTCTTCTCCTTGAATAATTTGATCTTGCCTTTATTCAAAAATAAAGATTCATGGGTTTTTTTGAAAGAAGGGAATAAATATTTTCCAATCTTGGAGAATAAAATCTATGCCAAGATTTACTAACCTTGACACATTCACTAAAAATACAGTTATGATGTTAAGAGATTGTGATTGCTAGAAAAAAAATCATTTTCCACCATATGTTTTACCTTAACTATGCTGAACTACTTCTTTGTACAACAGATACAATGCTACCTTTTTCTTTTCAATCTTTGCTTTTTTTTTACCTTTTATTTTTGATACACCAGATAATTTCAGGGTAAATCACATAAAGATCTACAACATTTAACACTTAAACAACTTTTGATGTGATACTGCATGGTACATGGTTTTAATAAATATTTCCTTTTAGCTTTGTTTGTTTTATAACCTGCAGTAGACTTTCCTTATCCAGGAGGGATTCATCCTCCCAGAGGAGGCCTAAAACTACAGAAAATAACAAATCCTGTATAAACTATGTTATTTCCTATAAATGCATACCTATGATAAAGTTTAAATTATTTATCAGACATCCTAAGAATTTAGTAACAATGGTAATAATAAAAAAGAACGATTATAACAATATACAATTATAATAGTTACATAAATATCTCTCTCTCTCTCTCTCTCTCTCTCTCTCTCTCTATATATATATATATATATATATATATATATATATATATTATCCGATACTCTTCTTCTTGGAATAGTATTCAATGATAAAATATTTATGTGATGAAATGAAGCAAGGTGAATGATATGGGCATTGTAACACAGCGTTAGCTACTGTTAACCTTCTGACTATAATTTAGAAAGGAAATAGTTTGCTTTCAGTGATCATGGGTCACCTAACCATGATGTCATTGCTGAAGGATGGTAACCAAATGTGGAAAGTAAAATCTCAGAAAGGGGGTGCTCCTATACTTCCTACTCAAAAAGACTATCTGAAAGAGTTTTCTGAAATTTATATTCAATTTTAAATTAATGATGTTCTCTCCAAATAAATCAAAAATTTATTGGATCAGAAAATATGTGTATATACATATGTATATAATATATATAAATTATATATATTATGAATTATATAAGTTATAATAAACTTATACATAAGTAAATTATATATATATGTATAAATATTTTTTCATTTTGCCCCATCATCTCACAGTGAGCTATTAAAAGGAAATGTGGGTTACCTTAGCCATTTGTGGTAAGAGTAGTCTTAAGATGATTTTTTCAAAGAAGAATAAAATAACAATAGCACAATATAAATAGGTAGGCAAATACATATAAGAATTTACCATAAAAGTAAACTGATATAAAGATGTGTCCTCAATAGCTGCTTTTTTCTCTGAAAGAAGTTTGGATTCAGCACACACACACACATACACACACCTACACCCACAAACTCATTTGAAACAGTACTAGTTTCAGCTCCCAGAAGTTCTAGAGCAGTCTATTTATATGTGTTCCCTGGCATAAACCCTGAAAAATTATACCTCTATTATAGAGCTGCGTTGTTGTTTCAACTTCCTATTTGATCAGCTTTTAAACCTAATTACTAAAATTATGCTATAGTGAGAAAATATTATCTTTCAGAGAAAAAGAGACTAATAACAGAAAATAATAAAAAGTGAACAGCAAAGATGGAAATGCATCTCTAAACACAGGAAAGTATATAGTTCGTTAGGCTATAAACAAATAGGTTGCTAATTCAGGCTAACTGCTCTTCCTTTATGGATTTACTGAACACATTGGGGGAAGCTATCGTAGAGCCCCTATCCAAGTTTGTTCTTAAGGTTATAAAAAGAGATCTTTTTTGTTAGCTTTCAAATAACTAAGAACTGTGATATAACTTCCATCCTGAAACTACATAAAAAACAAGAGGAAAACTGTGCATGTGATTTCATTTATGCAGTTGTCCAAATTATATTTATTGGGATTTATTATCCTTCATAAAGTCTAAAAACATTTTTCTTCAATTATTAAAAACAACAGCAAGGTTTATTATAGCATTAGAGTCATCTTTATGTGGGTATTTAAAGAGAAAAGCTGGCAAAGATTTAAATAGAAAGAGAACACAGCAATTAACTAGTCAGCATTACCTTCCTTCAGAACTCTAAATAGGTTTAATTATTCAATAACTCAGATTCATAAAACAGCTTTAACTTAAGCAATTTGATAAATAAAAAATGTGTCTTTTCATGCAGACAATCTCAATGGAAAAAATGAATATAAATATATATTTATTTTCTGAATAATCATCAACAAACATGCAAAAACAAAAAATTTCCAAACCCCTTTCAAGTATTTTTTTTTGTCTTAAGACTTTAAAAGCAATGAATCATAAGGTGTCTGATTCAGTGATTCTTTTAGTAACCAAAATTTTATTATATCTGTTAATATAAAGACTCTGAGTGGCTTGGATGAGTAAATAATAATTTATATTTTACTTGCACAAAATACAAACCAACTGAACTTTCCATTATCACTAATATTCAAAGAGTTTGTTAGATTTTACAAATCTCTTTTATAACTACAACACTATCAGGTATGGTAGAAGAAAAATGGCTTGTAAGATATTGCTTTCAGCCCAAATGATAGCTCTCACTCTGCTGTTATTGCAACATGGGACTATTTATTTTTCTTGGACAAAAGCCAAATGAACACAATGCCAGTTTCATGGTAGATGAAAAAGGGCAATGGTGGGCCAATGTGAGAGTCCCTGCTCAGAAGTGTTCTTCTCTTTTGCACTTGTATTTTGTTGGAAAAATCAAGGCATAACAAAGCATGGTAATGATGAATGGGAGAAAAATAATCTTATTACAAGGAGGACAGCAAATAATTGGGCACAGCTATATGATTTTGTTCATAAGGAATTCCTCCTCCTAGTCACAAATCATTATTTTCTTCCATTCCTCAGTCGAAACCCACTCAGCGTTCTCCAAATCTCATCCAACCATTACAGAGGCTGAAAGTCTAGGATTTCACAGTGGTGTACTTACTGGCTTTGATATATCTCTTCTTGATCTGAATACCATCTAATAGAAAGACTAATCATCTGCAGACATACATTCAGCACATGATGGTATATCAACAACAGGAAATCTGCCAGAAGTACTAGTTTGTAAGGGAAGAGATGAGAGGTGCTTCATATGGCAGTCACTGCCCACTGTAAATCCAAAAACAGGCAAAAATTTTAGAAACCTAAGGATAAAAGTATTCCTTTACAAGTGAAGATGAATCCTTTACTCAAGTGATCTGTTTCTTGAGATAACTCTTTAGTAGATTGCTCTGCATAACTCCCTTTGTTCAGTCTTAATGTATTCCTACATTTCCATTGTAATTTTTGGCTAAATATGAAGACAGTCTTAGAGAGTATGCTCATCTTGGGCCTAAATAAATTTTTTATCCTATTTCCTGCCCATAGATATCCTAAATATGTTATAATTCCAAGATATGAGACATTGTTCTATTCAGGCAGGTATCTGTTTGGGAAATGTAACTCTCTCCAAACTTTATTTTAATCTCTTAAATAAATAGCATTTGCCAAAATCATATTCATAATTATTTTCCAGGCATACTTCACTCCATAAATATTTTACCAATATCATGAGTTTGTCAGACACAAGAGGACAGTGATACCTGCCCTTACATTGTGATGGTGGTTTCCTCTTGAGTCATTTTTGATACTCTTAAGGGGGTTACCTGGACACTACCTGTAAAAATTCAGAGGTGTCATCAACAGAACCAAACAACTATTTTAAAAGGCATTTGAAACTTTTTTTTTTCATTTACACTAACTCTCAACTTTATATTTTACTGGTTATATATGAGAAAGAGTTGTCTCTTCAATTCTATACATCTCAGAATTTCCAGAATCTATTCTCCAGTTTGTAATCCAGGTAATTCTCTTTCTGGTCATCTCTTTTTCCATTGTATATTTTTAGATCTATCACCATTCTCTTTCACAATTTTGCCAGAAGCCAGTGAATTATTCTGTGCATTGTCCTTTCAGATAGCTGCAAGAATGTTATCAAATATTCCCAAATATATATAACTGAGGGAACTTGTTTTTTTAAATATTTAATTTTTTTAGTTGTAGGTGGACAGAATATCTTTATTTTTTATTTTTATGTGGTGCTGAGGATCGAACCCAGTGCCTCATGCGTGCTAGGCGAGCACGCTACCACTGCGCCATAACCCCAGCCCAGGAACTTGTTTTTCTAGTCTTTCATGATAATTTACTTGTTTTTTACTGTTGCTCTAATGTCAATATCACAATTTTAAAATTTATATTTGTCTACCAATAAACTTCTATAAGCAATTTTTTGTCTATATTTTCAGCAGTTTAAATGATGTTACAAGTATCCTGCAAATCTTGGTGATTTTCAACAACTGAGATTTACTATTTTTTGCTCTCATTACATGCAAGCCTTCAGGTTAGCTGTGACTGGGCTCCAGATGTCTCCTTTCTGAAATCTAGGCCAGAGGAACAGATCCTACCTGAAACAGATCATATACTGAGAGGAAAAAACAATGGCAGAATCACCCAATAGCTCTTAAGTTTTATGCTCAGAAATAGCACTTGTGTTCACAGGTACTGACTGAAGCAAGCCTCATGTCCAACCCTCACGTTAATGAGGTATAGAAGCATGGTATTCTCCCAGAGTTTGGTACATGCAATCTATTACAAATTAAAAATGGGATGTTTCCATTCCATTTAGGGGAATAGAATAGAATGGATCTTCCCAAATCTCATCGAATGCTACTATAGAAAGTATATTATCTCATGAGTTCCAATGCTGTACTCTGAAACCAGTGAGTGTTTAACCTCTGTAGTTATCTATTATTTTATTCTTTATTCTAGTTTATTACAAACTTTTTTACCAATGATATGCAAGGCCAGCATGAAATATTAACATGAATAGATAATTTCTACTGAGAACAAGTGCTGTTCTCTGACATCAGGGCTTTAAGGCTACCATTTTCAAACAGGACAGAAAAAGAACTGTGTAAAAATATTTGATCTCAACAATGTATATACTACTTCAATTTTGAAAAGAGAATCCCTTTCTCCTTGACCACATCCATTTAGAAACCCCTGATCTTTCTACATCAAGAATAAACAAATCATAGCCAGAATCCAAACTCATCTCTTATTTTCAAGCATGGAGCTCAGTGGGGACACTATGCCTATTAGTTTGTATTGTCTAAGGATGCTTTTGCACTGGAATGGCAGGTATTGCATGACACTTTGCAGAAAATTCTTTACTATCTATCCTTTTATTTAGCCAGACTTTGCTCTATAGCATTAAACTTCAACTAAATAGAAAAATAATAATATGTAATGCTTTGTTATTAAAAGGCTAAGGCATATGTCCCAAAAGTTGTATATCACATTGAAAATGAACAATTGATTATATTAGAGTAGTTAAAATTTCCTACACATTCTGATTACTTGTACTGAATTCAATAGAGAAATTTATGCAAACAAATGTCTGATTGAATGTTTCTACTTAGATACCTGGCCACATTAAATTTGAGAGGTGCTTTTATTAAAAAAAGTCAGATAGTCATATTAATTATATTAACCAAAGTTCTCTAGAGAAACGGAATCACACACATAATTGGATCATTTAATTTTGGAGATTAATAAACCCCATGATCTTTCATCTGCAAACAAGAGAACCAGGAAAACCAATGAGTTAATACAATCTGATTCCAAGAGCCTTAGAACTGGTGTAGTCTCAGATCCTAAGAACAACCTCTTCTCCCTGAGGGCAGGGAAAGATGGATGTCCCAGCTAAAGAACAGAAAATTGATTCATCATTTCTTCACATTTTGCTCTGCAATAAGCCAATGAACTGGATGATGCATACCTCCACTGACAAGCATACATCTTCTGTATTCAGTTTACCAGTTCAAATACTAGTCTCTTCTGAAAACTACCTCAGGCACATTCAGAAATGTTTTACCAGCTAACTAGGTATCTCCTAGCCCAGTCAAGCTGACACAGAATCAACCAGCATGGTACTATAAGAAAAAAGATGAAGTTAAATATTCTCCTAATTACTTATCCTGAAATCCATGCTTTACTTTGAAATATGGTATTAGCTTTTGTCAATATTCTTCATCAAAAAGCATTTATTAGCCGGACGCAGTGGCGCAAGTCTATAATCCCAGCACTTAGGGAGGCTGAGATAGGAGAATCGTGAGTTCAAAGCCAGCCTCAGCAATGGCGAGGTGCTAAGCAACTCAGTGAGACCCTGTCTCTACATAAAACACAAAATAGGGCTGGGGATGAGGCTCAGTGGTTGAGTGCCCCTGAGTTCAATCTCCAGTACCAAAAAAAAAAAAAAAAAAAAAAAAGCATTTATCCCTGGTTCTTCAATTGACTATAGTCTTGTTCTCAGTTCCAATTTTCTATGAGTTTGTGTTAATTTTATATTTTAGTAATAACAGGTAATGCATTTATAGCTAAAGAAACTGTTCAAGTAAACTAGCTTATTCCAAAGAAGTAAAATAAAATTAATTTGGGTTGGAGATGTGTATATAATTTGTTACTGTCCATGTTCCATAATATGTGCAAATGACAATTACAAAGGTCTGATAACTAGTGCAAAAATAGACTGTTGACAGCAAAACTTATTTGTGGCAAAATTTTTTATGGCACATCATTAAGATATTATCTATTGAACAATTCTCATAGCAAACTTGTCAGAGTCCTAACTAACCAGTACCTTAAATATTAGAGAACATTTCTATGTTCAGTTATCATTAATGTCCAGTTCAAATGTTTCAAGAACAAATGATCATTAACAAATGATCTAGGAGTGCAACTGCTCATTATTAGCATAATCGATATATTACCGGAAGTCAATGTTATGGAATATTATATGGATGAAAGAGTGGTCTGATCTAATACATAATAACATTTAAGGTATATTGTGACATAAAAGAATAGACTCATTAACATTGATATGATACAGTTTGTGGGAAAATTCTTATCTATGTAGCATATTTTTATCCTGTGGCTATGAATGTACCTATCTACTTTATGAATAAAAGATTGGAAGTCTCAAGTGATATATATCACATTTTAACTATGGTTCACTCTGAAGAGAAAAGTAAAAGGAATAGAGATGGGCATTTTAAGGTCCATTTTGCATATTTACATTATCAAAAATTTCATGATAATTGTGTAAAAATTTTTAATGGTGAGAAACTATTGTCTTATCATTAAAAATTACAAAGCATTTTAACTACACTTCCAAAATTACAGTGAAAAATATTTGTATGGAAGTGGAAGCTTTCCTCTACTAATTGGAAGGAAAGGTTACATTCAGCTATTACGCTCTTAAGCAATGATGTAAAAACTGTTCAAAGAGAAATTTAGGATATGAGAGGAACAATGTAAATGAATATCTGGGAGGAAACCTTCTCCCTTAGCTATTAAGAAAAAGTATTCTTTGTGGAAAGAAGCACTTGACAATTGTTTAAATGTGCACAATTCCAAATATCCTGAAAGCTACATGAGAGGTTAAGAAAATAAAGAAATGGTTTATAATGGTTCATAATGGTTTCTTGCACAGAAATTGCACATCAGCAGACAGCAAGGATTATAAATTTTTTAGACTTCATGCTTTCACCCTTAAGAAAAGAGAAAGATTTGGGGAAACCATGCCCGACCTCACATCAAGGAATGATAAAGAACTTGATTTCTCAGGAGGGAAAATTTTATAGTTTGTTGGTAATCAGAGAAAAACTAAATTATATCTCAAATCAATCTTAAGTCAGGTGTATAAAAATTCTGAGCAGTGTTGCAATGATCAGATGAGTTTTGGTTTCCAAATAGGTATATACAACATGATTATTTTAGTTAGTGAAAATATTCAAACTATAAACATTTGCCATTCAATAATGTGACTATTGAGAATTGCCTAACAATATCTCAGGTATAATGAGCTATAAATTATAAGAAATATATTTTATAAATTAATTAATAGGTTTTTAAAATTTAGGCTTGGTTATCATTAGTTATGGGTTGGTTTTATGGTTAAAGATATTTCAAAATATGAAGAAATAAATATAATTTATAATTTACTTCTTAAAGCATACTTTCTATTTTGTTATTTTATACTTATTTCGAAAAGTGCATTATGATTATTTACAACTATTTTACTGAACTACTAAAACAGTAACTTTAAAAATGTCTGAAAAGATAACCAATAGATCTATAATTGCTGCATATTCAGGAAACATTCATTAAGAGACTACTATGTGTTTGATACTATGTTAGAAAAAGCAGAATGGACAAGAGATCATTTTTGTTAAATGAAGAACTTGTACAAAATTAAAGTACCCATGGAAATGCAAAATATATATTTTATTTGAAATCTTTATTTAGAACTTAAAAAATAGATATTAAGCATAAATCTTAAGATGTAAAGAAAATAAAAATAAATTATGCTCGATGTACTTTGCTTCCACGTACATACCATCACTTAAAAGGAATCTGTTAACCATTATTAAAACATTCCATTTGCAAAATTTCAGCTTGAAAGTGAACATAGCTGGGAGTTAACTTAGAAGGGTAGACTCAAAAATGTAGAAAATGAGACAAATGGTAATCCTCATCCACTGAAACGGCATCTAATCAATAAACACTTAATAAGGTAAAAGCACTTTTCTTCCATTTAATGCCATCATAGTACCTGAAATGTTCTTCATAACATTTGTTAAAAAGACATAAAAATGTCTAAAACAAATAGATGCTGGTTTAACATGCACTTTTTAGTCCATAATATCTTTAAGGAGTAGGCTAGGATCTTTATGTATTTTATTTAACAAATTCTTAAAACTTTGTTAAAATTGACATAAAATGATGTATATTCATTATGTACAATTTATTGTCTCAAAGTATATTCTCACTGTGATATTGGTTAACCTAGCTAATTAGCAAATGCACTATATGACATACTTATCATTTTGATAGTGAGAACCTTAAAATCCACTCTTTGTTTTTCTGGAATACATTGTATCACCAGGCATGGTGGTACAGGCTTGCAATCCTAGTGACTTGGGAGGCTGAGAAAGGAGGATCACAAGTTCAAGACCAGCCTCAGTAATCCTAAGAAACTTAGTGAGAGTTTGTTTCTAAGTTAATCAATCGATAAATAAATATTGATATTGCCAGGAATCAATATTCCTTCAGTGGTGAAGCACTCCTGAGTTTAATCCTCAGTATTATAAATAAATAAATAATCAATGTATCATTATTAACTGTAGTCACCTTGGTAGTCCATATATCTCTCAAATTTATGTCTTCTAATTGTAATTATGTACTGACCAACACCTTCCCAAACCCTGTTTTATCTACCCTAACTACCCTAAACTCTGGTGACCACTAGTCTACTCTAATTCTATAAGACAACTTTTTTAGATCCCATATACAGATAAGATCATGTGGTACTTGTCCACCTGTTTTTTCACAAATGATGTTTTCCTTTTATCTTTTTGTTACATGGCTGAATAGTTTTATACTATGTATATATACACATTTTTTTCACCCATTCAGTTATTGTAAGAAGTGCTGCAATAAACATTTTTGATATGTAAATTTAATGTCTTTGGATATATACCTACTAATGATTCTACTGGATCTCATAGTAGTTCCATTTTTCATCTTTCGAGGAACTTCCATAGTGCTTTTTATAATGACTTTTTCATAATGACATTCCCACCAGCGGTGTGCAACTCTCGTCTGTTTTCCATATTCTCACCAACAGTTATCTTTTCCTTTTTTTTTTTAATATTTTTTAGTTGTTGATGGATCTTTATTTTATTCATTTATTATTTATATGTGGTGCTGAGGATCGAACCCAGGGCCTCACGCATGCTAGGCAAGCGCTCTACCACTGAGCTACAGCCCCAGCCCATCTTTTCCTTTTTGATAGAAGACTTTCTATTAGAAGGTGATATGCAATCATGGTTTTGATAGGAATTTTTCTCATGATGAATGATTCTGAATATTTTTTCATATATTTTTTGGTGATTTATATGCCTTCTTTTGATAATTGTCTATTCAAGTCTTTTGATCATTTTTAATTGGAATGTTTGATTTCTTGCTATTAAAATTGTCTGATTTTGGGGACTTGAAGATGGCATATTAATGTGAGGCAGCATTTCTCTTAGCTCAGCTACCCAGAACACAAACAGCAGGAATACCATATCTCCCCAAGGCTTAGTATGAAAAATCCTGGGACTAGAGGAGCAGTCTGCTATAGCAAAAACACAGACTACTTGAATTTTTAATTGGGAAAAAACAACAACAACAAGAAAAACCCTCTTCACTGAAGTTTATCAATCATCCATAATCAGGAGCCATCTTGGGATTGCAGTGAGGTGGAGCCGGTAGAACCTGAATCCCAGATCTGTGAGTTTGCGACTAGAGTCCATGTGGGCCTATCTAGGTCTAGCAATCCTGTGGAAAGTCAGAAACTGGGAGCATTTCACCCAAGGGAACACAGGTTAGAGAGGCTGGAGAGAGCTAGGCTCTCCCCAGCTCCAGAAGACCTGAAGCTCACAGGGACTGAGAGGGCTGGCAGTAGTGAGTTGGAAGGTTGGGAGAGAGTGTGAGGGCACCTTGCTATCAGCTTGCCAGCCAGCCTTTCTGGTACCCACCAGCTTCCCAGGACTCGCTCAGGCTGGTACTCACTGGGTCCCCACCTCCCTCCCAAGTCTAGCATCTGCTGGTACCCTGGTCCAGCTAGGTCCAGCATCAGTTGGGTGCCCAGAAGGGCCCTCTGGCTCCCCAGTACCCAGTCTCCCAACTCCTCCCTAGCCCACAACTTGGTCCATTGCTTGCAGCATCATGGCTGGCCTGCAGGTCTCAGTGCCTGGTCTTGATCCACCCAACACAGAAAAGCTGTTCTCCAGTGTGGCTGGGCCTTACATACCTATTAGCCAACAGAACTGCCAGGTCCATCACACAGCTCCAAGGCCATCACACATGTCTTGGTGCCCAGCCCCAAGGACCATCTGGGAAAGAAGTGCTTGACTAGGAATTCAAATGGACAGAGCCAGGAGAGGTCAAGTTTGGAGACTAAATCAGAGACCAGAAATCATGCGGTCTTCAGGTAACATAAGGGGCTAACAACAGGCTCCTGCATCAAATGAGTAGAACACAAAGGAGATTCCTGGGGTGTAGTCATTCAACATGGACCATCAATAGCTGGGCCCTGAAGGTGCACTGACATAAAATCTACAGACCAAATGGCACACAGCAAAGAGACCAGAGTATACACAGCCTTCATCCCACCTCCAAGAGTTCCACCTCAAGGACTAAACTTTCAATCCTAGAAACTCCAACTACCTGAGGGAGGAGCTAGATCAAACTCTAGACAACTCCACCTAACTGCTGAGAAGGGAAACTGAGAAACTTTTGAACTCCAATGGAAACAATTGGTCAATTTTCCATCAAGATTCTTTTTTTTTTTTCAATCACATCTCTACCATTTTTGAAAACAAGTATTTTTATGCATCAGTTTATTGAGGACTGGAATCTCTGAATAGTATATTATAGTTTTGTTGTTTATACTTTTATTTTTACTTTTTATTTTATTTTCATTTTTACTTTACTTATATTGTTCCTCTCATTTATCTGTTTCCCTGGGTTCTTTCTTTCCTCCTGATAACAGCCAACTTCTATCAATTCCTCTTTCATTCTTCCTATAAATTTTTATTTCTAATTTTCCTTATCCTTCCTCATAAACATTACATTCTATACCACTTCTGTTTTCTCTTTGTCCACCATTTGAAATTGTACACCCTTTTGCAAACTTACTGTTTATATTATAGACATAATTGAACGTATCATTTCTATTTATGGCAACAAAACTTTAGACTTCTTAGTAGGATCTATGTAGTTTAAGGCTGCATATTATTTGCACTGGGTGTAAACATACTTGGGTGAATGCCACCCAAGTATTCTATATCCAGAAAAATTAAGTTTCATATTTTAAGATGAAAAAAAAACTGTTAATATTTGTCTCACCCTTAAAGGCAAGGTACTGGAAACCATCAGGGACACTATAAGTTTACAGAATAGAAACTGTACTGCATCACATCCATACTGCTATAAGGGAAGACACAAAAACAAGGAACAAAACTCCCAAATCAAACAAAGATGCTTCATTAATGGAATCCATTCACAACACAGTAGAAGAAATGGCAGAGAAGCAGTTTGGAATGTACATAGTTAAACTGGTCTGCAACAAAAGGACAATGTAGAGAGTAAAATCAGAAATAAATTTCAGAAGGTGAAAGATCATTTCAATAAAGACATAGATATTCTAAAAAGAAATAAGTCAGAAATCCTCAAAAAGAAGGAATTAATAACTAAATTAAAAATTCAATGGAAAGCATCATCAACTGACCAGACCACTTGGAAGACAGAACCTCAGGCAATGAAAACAAAATGTATAATCTTGAAAATAAAGTTGACCACAAATAGAAGATGCTAAGAAACCATGAACAGTACTTCCAAGAATTATAGGACAACATGAAAAAATAAAATTTAAGATTTATCAGGATAGATGAATGTGAATGTGGAGAATACAAACCAACAGAATTCACATTTTTTCAATGAAATAATATCAGTAAATTTCCCAAACAAAAGAACAAAATGGAAAATAAAATACAAGAGACTAACAGAAACCCAAATATATGAAATTAAACAGATCCAAACCAAAGCATATTATTATCAAAATGCCTAAAATCCAAAAGGATAGAAATTTAAAGACTGCCAGAGAAAAATATCAAATTGTAGATATGGGAAAAGTAATTTGGATCTTAGCTTATTTCTCAACCCAGATTCTCAAAGCTAGGAGGTCCTGGAATAATATATACCATGCTCTGAAAGAAAATAAATACCACCCAAGTATTCCATATCCAGCAAAATTAAGTTTCAGATTTGAAGATGAAATGAAAATGTTTCATAATAAAACTAAAAGAATTCACAACTAAAAAGTCTAAATTACAGAACATTCTCAACAAAATATCTCATGAAGATGAAAAGAAAAAAAATGTGAAAACTGGCAAAGGGAGAAACTACACTAAAAGAATAGTCAATCAAAGGAGAAACTAATTCAAATTAAAAACCAGAAATAAACTAAAATGATTGGGAATACAAACCATATTTCAGCAATAAACTTGAATGTTAGTGGCCTAAACTCATCAGTCAACACACATATACCAGCAAATTGGATTAAACACAAGACTTAACAATATACTGTCTCCAAGAGACAGACAGAGAAAAAGATACCCATGGACTGAAAGTAAAAGGATGGGAAAAAATATATCATTCACATGGATCACATAAACAAGCAGAGGTTTCTATTCTCATATTAGATAAAGAAGACTTCAAGCCAAAGTTAATCATAAGGGACAAAGAAGGACATTTCATACTGGTTAAGGAAATTATACATCAACAAGACATAACCATCATAAATATTTATGCCCAAAACAATGGAGCATCTGTGTATAGCACACAAACCTTTCTGAATTTCAAGAATCAAATAGACCACAACACAATTATACTGGGTGACTTTAATACATCCCTCTCACTACTAGATAGATCCTCCAAATGAAAACTAAACAAAGAAATTATACAATTAATAAAATCAATATTTTAGACTTAACAGACATATAGAGAATATTTTATCCATCAATAAATGCATATACTTTCTTCTCAGCAGCACACAAATTCTCCTTTAAAATAGACCATATCTTATGCCACAAAGCAACCCTTAGCAAATTAAAAAAGATAGAGATGATACCCTGAATTAAATCAGATCATAATGGAGTGAAATTAGAAGTCAACAATAAAATAAAAAGTAGAAACTACTCTAACTGGAGACTAAATAATATGCTATCAAATGAAAAATAAATAGCCAAAGAAATCAGAGTTAAAAAATACTTACAGGCATAAGAATGGCAATACAACATTTCAAAATCTCTGGGACACTATGAAGACAGCGCTAAGAGGAAAATTCATTTCACTGAGCTCATTAATTAAAAAAAAAATTGAAAGTCAACAAACAAATGACCTAACATTACATCTCAAAACCATACAAAAAGAAGAACAAATCAACACCAAAAGCAGTTGAAGACAATAAAAACTTAAAATCAGAGCTAAAATCAATGAAATTGAAACAAAAGAAATAATTCAAGAAATGGAAAAACCAAAAAGTTAGTTCTTTGAAAAAGTAAATAAAATTTATAAGTCCTTAGCTATGCTAACAAAGAGAAAGCAAGATAAAGAAAAAAAATCAAGACAGACAGTACTGAAATACAGAAGATAATCAGAAACTATTTTGAAAATTTATGTTCTAATAAAACAGAAAATCTCAAGACATCAACATATTTCTTATGACCTACTCAAACTGAATCAAGAAGAAATACACAATTTAAACAGATCAATTTCAAGCAATAAAATAGAAGACACCATCAAAACCTACCAAACTAGAAAAGCCCAGGATGAGACAGATTCTGAGGCAAGTCTTACCAGACCTTCAAAGAAGAACTAACACCAATCATCCTCAAATTATTTTATGAAATAGAAAAGGAGGGAACCTTTCTAAACTCATTCTATGAGACTAGTATCACCCTGATACAAAAACCAGACAAAGACACATCAAGGAGAGAAAACTTCAGACCAATATCCCTGCTAACTATAGATGCAAAAATTCTCAATAAAATTCCAGCAAGTCACATACAAAAACATATTAAAACGATAGTGCACCAGGATCAAGTGGGGTTCATCCTAGGTATGCCAGGTTGGTTCAACATAAAGAAATCAATAAACATAATTCATCACATCAATAGACTTATAGACAAGAATCATATGATCATCTAAATAAATGCAGAAAAAGCATTTGGCAAAATACAGCACTCTTTCATGTTCAAAAAACTAGAAAAACTGGGATAGTAGGAATATATCTCAACATTATAAAAGCTATATATACTAAACCCAAGGCCAACATCATTCTAAATGGAGAGACATTGAAAGCATTCCCCTTAAAATCTGGAAATAGGGATGACCTTTTCACCACTTTTATTCAACATTTTCCTAGAAAATCTAGCCAGAACAATTAGACAGAAGAAATTAAAGGGCTACAAATAGGAAGAGAAGACCTCAACTATCACTATTTGCCAAGGACATGATTTTATATTTAAAAGATACCAAAAATCCCACCAGAAAACTTCTGGGACTAATAAATGAATTCAGCAAAGTAGCAGGATATAAAATCAATACCCACAAATCAAACATATTCCTGTACATCAGTTATGAATCCATTATAATGTAAATTAGGAAAACTACCCCATTCACAATAGCCTTAAAAAATAAAATACTTGGGAATCAATCTAACAAAAGAGATGAAAGACCTCTACAATAAAAATTACAGAACACTAAATAAAGAAATTGAAGAAGACCTTAGAAGATGAAAAGATCTCCCATGTTCTTGGATAGGCAGAATTAAAATTGTCAAAATGGCCATACTACCAAAAGCACTATATAGATTTAATGCAATTCTCATTAAAATCTCAATTATATTCTTCATAGAATTAGAAAAGGCAACAATAAAATTCATTTGGAAATATAAGAGACCTAGAATAGACAAAGCAATCCTTAGCAAGAAAAGTGAAACAGGAGGCATCACAATACTAGACCTTAAACTATACTACAGAGCCATAGTAACAAAAGCAGCACATTATTGGCATCAAATCAGACATGTAGATCAATGATAGAAGAATAGAAGATACAGAGATAAACCCACACAAATACAGTTATCTCATATTAGACAAATGTGCCAAAAACATACATTGGAAAAAAAGATAGCCTCTCCAACAATGGAGCTGGGAAAATTGGAAATCTATATGTAGCAAAATGAAATTAAACTCCTATCACTCACTCTGCACGAAACTCAACTCAAAGTTAGTTTCCAAGACTTAGGTATGAGAAATGAGACCCATTTCTCACAGAAGAAAAAGTAGGCCCAAATCTCCACCAAGTTGGCTTTGGAACTGACTTCCTTAAAGACTCTGAAAATGCAAGAAATAAAATCAAGAATCAATAAATGAGATGGAATCAAATTTAAAAATATCTTATAGCAAAGGAAACAATCAATAATGTGAACAGAGAGCCTACAGAATGTGAGAAAATCCTTACCACATGCACATCATATAGAGCATTAAGCTCCAGGATACATAAAGAACTCAAAAAACTTAACACCAAAACAACAAACCCCATCAATAAATGGGCTAAGGAACTGAGCAGACATTTCATAGAAGAAGAAATACAAATGGTCAACACCAATATGAAAAAATATTCAACAATTCTTTCAGTTAGAGAAAGGCAAACCAAAACTACTCTAATATTTCATCAGAATTGCAATTATCAAAAATACAAGCAATAATAAGTGTTGACAAGGATGTGGAGAAAAGGTACACTCATACATTGCTGTTGGTACTGCAAAATGGTGCAAACATTATGGAAAGCAGTACGGAAATTCCTCAGAAAAACTTGGAACAGAACCACCATTTGAACCATCTAACCAGCATACTACAGTTCCACAGCCACATCAATATTTATAGAAGCTCAATTCACAATAGCTAAACTATAAAAACCTAGGTACCCTCAACAGATGAATGGATAAAGGCATATATATACAACAAATATTACTCAGCCTTAAAAAAGAATGAAATTATGGGATTTGCAGGTAAACGGATGGAGCTGGAAAATATCATGTAAGTGAAATTAGCCAGTCCCAAAGAACCAAAGGCCAATTGTTTTCTCTGATATGTGGTGCTAATTCACAATAAGGGGAAAAGGGTAGGGAAGAACAGAAACACTTTGACTGACTAGGCAGAGGGTAGTGAAGGGAGGGGAGGCAGTACGGGGATAAGAAGGATAATAGAATAAATCGGACATTGTTACCCTATGTTCATATATGAATTACATGACAGTTGTAAATCTACATTATGTACAACCAGAAGATTGAGAAATTATACTCCATTTATATAAGATATGTCAAAACACATTCTATTGTCATATATAACTTAAAAAAATAAAAATAAATAATTTCATTTTCTTATATATAATGAACTTCTTGTGAAATGTGTAGTTTGCAAATATTTTCTCCCATTAACTAGGATGTCTCTTCACTTTGTTGATTGTTTCTATTGCTGTGCAAAATTTTTCAGTCTTCTGTTATCTCATTTGTCTGTTTTGTGTTTTGTTTCCTGTGCTTTTGTGGTCCAAAACAGCATTTTCAGACCAATTTTTTGGAACTTTGCCCATTTTCTTCTCTTAGGTTCATAATTTCTGGTCTTATAATTTAATGTTCATTTTTGAGTTGACTTTCATACAGGTTGAGGTGTGAGCATCTAATTTCCTTCTCTTGTACATGGATCTACACTTTTCCCAATACCATCTATTCAAGAGATTTTTCTTTCCCCACTGTGTGTTTTTGGCACCTTTCTCTCAAATAAGTTGGCTGCAAATGTACAGGTTTATTTCTGGGCTCTCAGTTCTGTTTCACTGGAATATTTTCATGCATGCCAGTGCTTTGCTGTGACTCTGGATTTTTAATATGTTTTGAATCAGGTAGTATTGTGCTACTGACTATGTTCTTTTTTCTCAACATCACTTTGAACACTTAAGGTTTTTATGGTTTGGCATAAATTTTCAGATTAAAAAAACATTCTGTGTAGAATGTCATCAGTGTTTTCATGAGGATTGCATTGAATTTGTAGACTATTTTGGGTAGTATGAACATTAAGAGTATCAATTATTTCAAGCCATAAACATGGGATATCTTTCCATTTGTGTGTTTTTCAATTTTCTTTATCAATGGTTTATAGTTTTCAGCGTAGAAAATTTTCACTTTCGGGTAAAATTTATTTCTAGGCATTTTATATTTTTTTATTAATGTTTAAAGAAATTATTTTCAAGCCAGGCGTGGTGGCACAAGCCTGTAATCCCAGCACTTAGGGAGGCTGAGACAGGAGAATTGCGAGTTCAAAGCTAGCCTCAACAACGGTGAGGCACAAAGCAACTCAGTGAGACCCTGTCTCTACTTAAAACACAAAATAGGGCTGGGGATGTGGCTCAGTGGTCAAGTGCCCCTGAGTTCAATCTCCAGTACCAAAAAAGAAAAATTATTTTCATACAGTTAGCTTTTAGTGTATATGTGCTCTTGATTTTTACATGTTGATTTTGTATTCTGCCTAATGTTATTTATTAGATATAATAGGGGTTTGTTTTTGTTTTTGTTTTTTGTAGAGTAGAGTTTCCCCTATATAGGATCATGTTGTCTGCAAACAGGGATGATCTAACTTTTTTTCTTATAGTTTAGATGCCTTTTCTTTCTCTTGGCTATTTACTCTGGTTAGAACTTTCAGTATTATGTTGAACAGAAGTGAAGTGATGAGAACAGAAACCCTTTTTTTGGATAGATCTTGAAGGAATATCTTGCAATGTTCCCCCATTTAATATGATATTAACTGTGGGCTTGCCATATGTACCATTTATTCTGCTGATACACATTCCTTCCATATTTCATTTTTAGACATTTTTACATGAGAGATGTTGAATTTTGTCAAATGCTTTTTCTTCATCTGTCAAATGGATATTTTACAGAATCTTAATATCTTCCTGGGATACATGGAACAAATTAATGGCTCTGGGAGGATATATAGCAATAAAAAAGAGATATGCATTTTTATTTTTTAGAACAAATAAGAATATCAATAACAATATGACAGAATCAAAGAACAACACAGGAATGTGAAATAATTGGGCTTTTTATGTTAATTACTCAAAATACTGTGCTGAGAAAATCATCCCTGATCAGTGTACAACTGCTCAGTTTATTTAAGAAATATTTATTGAGAACCAATTAAGTGCCAATCATTCAAAGGTTAATTAGTAAGAGTCGTGGATTTTATATTTACAAAACATGTTTATCCTTATTCTTGTCTACTTCTTATTTTAAAAGCCACAAATCAAAGAGGCATTAAAAATAGTCACAATGAAGTTTCTAGAAAAGAAGGACTAGTTGCGGCAACATCTTTGTACACAAAGGCATTTACCTCTGTAAAAGATGTTGAGGCTTTTGTGTCATTATTATTTTTAGAGACTCCTCAGAGGATTGGAAGCAGACAAGGCAACCAAAGATGATACAGATCTAAATATAAAGCAGTTCTATTATAAAAATTCTCTTTTGGAGAGGTGCTAAATATGAAGCTGCGTATGCTTGGATTCTAGGCTCTATTATGTAATTTGCAGTACTGCCCTTAATTTTTCTTCCTTCTCTCTCCTAAAACCACTTCTGTCAGCCACAAAGGTGCTTTGACTTTAGCACTGAGTGAGCCTGTGATTGTGAATAATCCAATCTGGTTTCCTGATAAAGGAAAGCAGGACTCCAGTGGTCTTAACTGTGACCTTCTAGAGAGGAGAGAGACAGGTGAAGCAGGGAATTTGAAGAAAAATATGCTTGGCTCTATTAATGAGACTAAAAACTTCAGTCAGTTATTGGCAAATTCAAAGCTAGTTTTTTAGAAACTTTCATATTCAAAGAAATTCTTAAGCTTTGTGAACTTCATTTCCAAAATGTATTAGTCTATACTGGAAAGACAATTTTCTATATCTAGTTTGAATTGAACAAATTTGAGGAGAGAGATGTGTATATTACACATATTTCTCTGCTACCTCTTAGGGAAAAATATTTTAAATTGTTTCTAAATATTACCCAGGTTACTAGCCTGACAAAGGGGATAGATGGATATTTGCCTTTATTTGAAAAAAAAACTGAAAGAGCTATTTATTTACTTTTAAATATAATGATAATTGTAATTGTTTTGTATTACTTACTTTCTTTTTTCTGGCATTAAGGAGTTAAGCTGTAAGAATAATTAGCAGTTCAGACTAAAAGTGCTAGAATATGAAGGTGAAAAAGTGTGAACTTTGCTATATTTTCTGAGTTCCTATTATTACCAAGTTCCTTTCTCTCTCACCACATTTTATCACCTCTAGCATTTGACTTCAGGGAATGCAGAAAGATAAAAAAGAAAAAATTTAACATATATTCACACTATACTTTGATAATCAAAATAGTTATGTACACCTTCCCCATCAATGTTTTTCAACAGTAGGACATATAAATAAAAGTAAGTAGGAAAAGGCTTAAGATTATATCCCATTAAAAGTATAAAGAGAATCCTACAAAAAGAATTCTATTAGTTATAATGCTAGTTATATTCACAGAATATACTTAAGCATTAGAAAAGAATTCCTGGTAAGAAAAACTAGAATAAAAAATCAACAAGTAAGGGGCTGGGGCCGTAGCTCAGTAGTAGAGCGCTTGCCTAGCATGTGTGAGGCACTAGGTTTGATCCTCAGCACCACATATAAATAATAAGTGAATAAAATAAAGATCCATCAACAACTAAAAAAAATTAAAAAAAAAAATCAACAAGTAAGATTAGGTACTGGGCCATAAAACATGCACACAGGTTCTTGAATTCATACAACACAATATATTGTTATATATTTCAAAAATAATAGAAAATTATTTTAGATTTAATTTTCTTCCAATAGGTCGTTGTCTTCCTCATAGATTACAGCTCTGGTAGCCAGTTTTAATTTGATTTTTTTCTCCAGGGGTAGGCAAGGGGTTAAGTGCTTATTACAAATGATAGAAAACTGTAGAATAATTAACCTTAGAAGGAAGAGCAGGCAGCTAAAGAAAATGAAAGATTTTGATTTGCAGGACAAAAGAGTCTAACTTCAGTCATCTGGCCTTTTTCTCAGAAAAGTTGAAAGCAAAATCATCTTTTCTGTGATCAGAAAATATAAAGATCATTGCATTAAATATGTGCATTTGATAAACACATATTTGTCATTACAGTAAATGCATACACCATGAGGGCTACTGTATGCATTACAGTAAATGCATACACCTAGAGGTCACACACACACAGAGAAAAAACCAGCGAAGTCAGACTTGTGTCTGACATCGCTCGCATGTGAATGTCATGAGGGATTTCTGTGAAGCTGATGGATGAGCTGATTCTTAAAGAATGACAAGCAGTTATCTAGCAAAGTGAGAAATGAGAGGTCTGAAATGAGAGTGGGAAAAACTGCAACAATCTGGGATTATCATAAGGGAGCTCTGATGGATAAACAGAAGTATTGTCAAGTATAAATGAAAATGCAGAAGGGAATGGGGAGCTTTCATTTGTAGGTAAGCCAGCCTGTCTGTACAGTTTTGGGTCATTCTCCGATCTTTTTTAGTAGTATGGAAATGGGAAGTGCAAATTGTGAAGTTCAGATTTGTCTAAAGATTCATCTCGTCAGGAATTGTTTTGGAGTTTGAATTTCTCTAAAGATTCATCTTGTCAGGAATTGCCAGATTCCACCTTCCTATATTTCCAGACTCACTGAACTCCCTTTCAGAAATAAATTGGATTTCCTGATCCTATGCATGGAACCAGGGAGTGCTTGCATGCTGTCCACTCTTTGGAGAGTACCAAGAACCACCATCATATCTGATATACCCCACAAGGTAGTGACTGGCTCAGGATCTTAAGCAGAATAGGAATAATGATAAGAGCATTTTTTTAGTGAATTACCTCAGGAGCATCCTGGAAAATAAAGAAGCTGTACATTGGAAATGTAGTTTACAAAGAAATTCAACAGCCAGGCATGGTGGCATACACCTGTAATCTCAGCAACTTGAGAGGCTGAGGTAGGAGGATTCAAAGTTGGAGTACAGCCTCAGCAACTTAGGGAAACTCTGTTTAAAAAGAAAATAAAAAGGGCTGAGGATATAGCTCATTGGTTAAGTGTGCCTGGGTCCAATCTTCAATACTGGAAAACATAAAATAAAAAAAGAAAGAAATTAAACATTTCAATGATGTCTCTGAACATACTGAAAGCACAAAGAATAATACCAGGAGATGTTTAGTGAAGAAAATGACAAATTACATACCCGCTTCCATTAAGGCAACAGAAGAATACTATTTTTAATTTGATAGACAGTAAAAGGTAGAATAATATCATACTATTACAATGGAATGCTGTGTACATGAAAATAGGAAAATTGATGTAAGTCGTGATTCAGAAATAGGTGATATAAATGTGGGGTTTTTTTTGTTTGTTTATTTACTTGCTTTTAAAGAACTTTGGAAGTAAGAGTGTAAAAGCTTGAACAGAAGAGATTTTCAAAAGAATGTATGAGATCGATGCAATAGGATTGAGAAAGACAGGAATAAAATTTAGAGGGACAAGATCAGAGGTTTTTCCTCAGAAGAGCTGGCTTATAAATGTAGGACCATGGTAGTCACTACAGGGCCTCTTGCATGGAAGGATCTGGTCTTGCACTTTGTTTTTAATGCTTTTTGGTTATCTCTTTGAAATTTTGAATAATTTGATTTTTGAATTTGCATTTGCAAGTGAGTTTTAATAGGGCAATACAGCATGTGCCAAGGGCTTAAAGCCTCATACATGTGAAGTCTTCCCTCCTGCCACCAGCACACATCCCCAGGAACCTTTCACAGTCATCTTCTCAACCTAACCTACTACCTATGACCTTCTTGGCCTCCTTTTCCCCAATACCTTGTCCATGACACCTACCACATTTTTCTCCAGGTGTCCCAGGCCCTACCATCCTCACTCTTCTGATAGTCATTCTTCTGTGGCTACTGCCTCTAACCCTGGTAAGGCACTGTCTACAGGTATGAGAGAATCAGGGTTGGGAACAAACACTCCCTGGCATCTTTGAGGCAGGTATATTTGCATCCATCTCTACTGGGAACTTGTAGCACCATCACATGGTTGGGCAACTTAGTAGAGGTGATCTGCTAGCTCACCCTAAACCAGCTATTCTGTGTGACTTAGTATAGTGGTTATTATTATAGAATGGGAATCACTATCCACTGTGGACTGGGGCAGTAAATGGGAGACAGAGATGGCTTCTCCCCTCCTGGCTTGCGCACAGTGCAATAGAGGCCATAAGGAATTAAACCCAAAATCCAATGGACTGTGAGCTATTGTAGGTAAAACGAGGCATGAGGCACTGGGTACAGTTGAGGCAGTTGAGGGCCTGTATTTGCAATATTAAATGACAAATAATAAAGGGTCCTTGACAAGTTGTGAGAGACATGGAGAGATAGTTGAAGAAAGGGAAAAGTTTTACCTTTTAGTACATTTCAAGACATTTTTCCCCCAGCTTTTTGAATAAAGGACTCTACATTTTTATTTTGCACTGGACCCTACAAATTATGTCACTACTCTTGTTGCTCAGAGTGGTAATTTGAATGTTAGGGATAAAAGAAACCGAGAGTAACAATTATGTAAGTAAATACTGGTAATGGGGAAGAATTTAATTGTGGAAAGAGCTTTCAAATAAATTTTGATGAGTATATTTGTGTATGTCTTAGTTTGGGTTTTCCCAGAAGAAGACCCTCAGACAAGAATCCAAGAGGAATAGTTTATTTGGGAGGTGATTCAAGGAACACAAGAAGGGGCACTGGAAAGTGAGAAGAATGGAAAGAACTAAAAAAAAGTGTGATGTTGAGTAGAACAGTGCTTTGGACTGTTACAATTAGTTTTCTTGGGGAACATATACAGACAGAGTAGAACATGCCTCAGAGTGACCAATTCCCATCTGAAAGGGCAAAGAAGCTGTGGTAGCTGAGCTCCAATGTCCATGCATACTTGGACTGTTTCTGTGAGTGTTAAACCTTCAGCACCTCCAGGCCGCCCTGCAGACAAGATGAGAAAACATATTTGATCCTAGAGTCCCAGAGGCAAGCAGGACACATGCAGTACAGCCTGTCTTTGATGACAGTGCAAAGATAGATAGATGTATATATCTATCAGGATCTGCTATGGAAACTGCTTCTTTAAACCATTTCTTATATAGTCAGTTGATTTTGAGGATGAACTAGGCCACACTAAATTAGGGACATACTACGTGGTTTCTTCATCCCAATGTTTATTTAAGTGTAAAACTAATAAAAATCAACTCCAGAGATCTTAATACTGTACTTGCTATTTAAAGTAATAAGAATTCAAAAAAGCATGAGCATGTGCAACACATTCTAAATAAAGGAGCTGATTTCTTAATTTTCTCAATATATTTTCCTGTGTGAATAATGGTCTCTCTCAGTTCAGAATGTTCTAAACACAATTAGCTTTCTGAATTTAACCAAGTGCTCTAATTTTGCACAAAATAAAGATTTCATTTCTAATTTTACCACAATCTAAATCCACATATCTATAAACATCAATGTTTTGTTCCTCATAATCTTTGAAAAACATAACATCTTACCTGATATTAATTAGAAATCACATATGTTCACACTTAAAAGTACTAAACAAAGATCTGCTAGCCAAATACTATACCTGGAACATGAAGGTAGCATCATCCCATATTGGTAGGAGAAGGTGACTATATGTGTAATATCTAGGATGGGATATTGTCTCTGCCACTTACTAACTGTGTGACTGTGAGGAAGTAACTTTACCTCTTTATGCCTGAATTTCTTTATTTACCCTCATAAAATTCTTTTATATTAAATGAAATAACATGAAATACTTATATGCCTGATACATGAAATAAATAAACCAGATAAAGTTGACATATTATGTATTATTCTTGGTCTTAGTATCACAAAATGTTGTGGATTGTTACCTAAACCAGGGGTAAAGGAAGTAACTCCAAAATAATCAGAAAAGGCCAAGAGTATAAAAATTCACCAGAAAACTAGCTAAGGGAGATTGACAAGGAGACTATGGTCTGCTGATGCCATCAGAGAAAAGCCTGGTTAAAACATGAGAGCTGCAGAGTTTCTGGATTTATGCTGTAGGCCTCATGTATTTATTTCATCTTTTATCTGTATGACAGTCAAAAATACTACCTGTATTAATTAAGCATATAGTCTTTGTCTTCTAAAAATACATAATAAAATAAAAGTTCCAAAATTTCTTTTATATATATGGGTAACAAAACCTTAATACGAAACTATACATATATATATATACATATTATAGTCTAAATATTGTGTCCTCTCAAAATTCCACTTTGTAAAGCAGGATGGAGATTCCTCAATAAACTAGGAATAGAACCACCATTTGACTAAGTTATGCCACACCTAGATATATATCCAAAGGAATTAAAATCAGCATACTACAATGATGCAGTAACATCAATGTCTATAACAGCTCAATTCACAATAGCTAAACTATGGAACGAACCTAGGTAACCTTCACAGATGACTGGATAAAGAAAATGTGGTACATATATATATATATATACACAATGGAGTATTAATCATAGAGAAGAATGAAATTATGGCATTTGACAAATGGATGCATCTGGAGACTATCATGCTAAGGGAAATAAACCAATCATAAAAAACCAAAAGTTGAATGTTCTTTCTGATATGCAGATGCTAACACAAAATAAGGAAGGAGGGGAGAATAGAAATTCTGTGGCTTAGACAAAGGGGAATAAAGTGAAGGGACACTGCATAAGAATAGAAAAGACAGTGGAATAAATCTGACACAACTTTCTTGTGAACATATATGAACATACTATAATGAATCTCCACATAATGTACAACCACAAGACCGGAATCCTAATTAGAAGAAAATATATTTCACATTTGTATAAATATTTGAAAATATACCCTACTGTCATGTTTACCTAAAAAGAACAAATACAATTTTTAAAATACCATATATTGATCCTAACCCAAAAATATTGGTGTTAAGAGATATGGATATTGGAAGGTGATTAGATCATGAGGGCAAAGGCCTTATAAATCAGATTAGTGTCCTAGTATTGACACTAGGGAGGCTGTTTCCTTCTCAGGTGAGGACAAAGTCAGCAGTCTCAACCTTGAAAAGAGGCTTCAGAGCACCTGACCACTCTGGTGCCTTGATCTTGACCCTCCCAGACTCAAGAACTGTGCGTAATATTAAGCTGTTTATTTTTTTGTATGTTGTTCCTACAACCAAAATAAACAAAGACACATAGATAAAAGAAGAAAGGACAACAGTCCAGTGTGAAATGTGAATGTGGATGCAAAAATTATAAGATATTAGGAAACCAAATATAAATGTGTGTAAATAAATGGAGACACTTATACATGTATATATGTTTATAATTATAATTACTGCAGGAGTAAATGTTTATAATTTTTCAAATAATTTAAGGAAAATCTGTCTGTAAGTGAAAAATATTAAGCAAAATTCAGCAATAACAAGATTTTAAAAATCCACTCATCAAACTAATCATAAATGGAGATTCCCTTAACTGGAAAAAACTGATCTATCATATCTCAATGAATTCATTTTTAAACAAGTATGAGAGAGAAAAATTTCCTTGAAAAATTAAATAATGAAATAAGACTGGCTAGCAACAGTTTCCTTTTTTAAAAAATATATTTTTTTCATTGTAGATGCACACAAATAAATATACACAATAAATAAATATTTTATTTATTTATTTTTATGTGGTGCTGAGGATCAAACCCAGAGCATCACATATATTAGGCAAGAGCTCTACCATTGCGCTACAAATCCAGCCCCACAACACAATTTCTATCCATTAATTATTTAACTTAATTATTTTAATTATATTAATTAACTTAATGAACTTAATTTTTCATTAAGTTTTGAAAAATACACCACAAATGAAAATAGAGAAATAAAGTGTGTAAAGTTTAGAAAGAAAATAAGAGAAATTCATAAATGGTTTTTCACACAGACAGTCCTATAGAATCACCACCTATCAAAACCAATAAAGAAAATTAGCAATTATTTCTTGAAAGAAAATTGATAGACAATAATAAGATTTGCTTTATAAATCAGCCTTGAAACATTACAAATTTGAACTATATATAAATAGATGTTATACAATAGCAGCAAACTTAAAATTAGTCATAAATGTAACATATTGGTGGGTTGAGGAAAGAACAGGCTAAGGAATTCTAAAAAATTAAATGCAAAGAATTACCTTAAGAAGTATAAGGAATTTTCCTAACGCTGTGGTAAATAATATAGTATGTTTTTGATAAATACACCAATGAAAGAGAAATGATAGCCCCAAATCAGATGAATCAAAGTAGAGAATCCAATTCTATTATTGAAATAATATTATAATTCCATAATCAAGGAAAGTACTTAGTGATTCCTGGACAATATTTTTTTTAGTAAGGGAAAAAAAATAATTCCAGGTTCTTATGTTTCTCAAATGCCTAATTGGTTTGCATTTGAATTAAAGACCAAAATGTACAGATTAAACTTTTCAAAACATCTTACAAGAAAACATAAGGCAATTTATTCATGACCACTATGAATAAAAACTTTTACAAACTACACACTAAAAGCACATATTACTTAAAGTAAATGAATGTTACATGTGAATTCACTAAAATTAAATAACTTTACAATTAAAAATATGCAAGCAAAAGGTCAAGTTAAAGACTAAAAGAAAATAGGGCTGGGGATATAGCTCAGTTGATAAGAGTGCTTGCCTTGCATGCACAAGGCCCTGGGTTCAATCCCCAGCATCAAGGAGGAGAAGGAGGAGGAGGAGGAGGAGGAGGAGGAGGAGGAAAGAAAATGGATGCACCTCATATGAATAGAAGATAGTGGTTCATTGCTGACCTATAGAACATATGCACATCTTAGGGAAACTGTGGTATTTGGGTTCGAGAATAGACATATAAGAGAGTTTGTTTTATAGATTGTAATTGCAGAATGTTAGAAACAATTTAAATTATTCATATATAGAATAGATAAATAAGCGAAATGGAATGCGACAAAGTGAATAACATGAATGACTGTAGAAAGTTACAACTAGTGTACCCCCCAAAATGACATTAAGCAAAAGACACCGAATAATATGTTCATATTTTAATAAAAGTTAAAAATGATAATATATAACTTAAGGACAGGTATTTAGCAAACAAATAGAAATATGCACAGGAATGATAAATGTTTAAATAGAGACAGTGGTTTTCTCTGGGGAAAGAGTTATTTTTCATAAGTGAGCATGAAGTTTAACTATATATACAACATTTAATTTTTAAAAAGATAAAAAATATATACTACTAAAATTGATGAAGCAGATGATAATTAGATAAGCAAGTTTTCACATTTTCGTATATATTTGGATGCTGAGAATATTTATAATAAAGGGTTACTAATAAAAGAAAGTCAAAGAGGGATATTTATTGCAAAAAGTCAAGAGAGAAAGCTTTGTGTTGGATTAGTGGATACATTCTGTTTTAATAGTGGTTATAGTTATGCCAGGCACAGTGGTGCATGTCTGTAATCCTAGCAGCTCAGGAGGCTGAGGCAGGAGGATCATGAGTTCAAAGCCAGCCTCAGCAAAAGTGAGGTACTAAGCAAATCAGTGAGACCATGTCACTAAGTAAAATACAAAATAGGGCTGGCTATGTGACTGAGTTGTAGAATGCCCCAGAGTTCATTCCCCGCTACCCTCCCAGAAAAGTAGTAGTGGTAGTTATATGATTCCATATATTGACAAATATCATATAATTATACACATAACTCTAGAAACTTTAATTATTTGCAAATACAAATAGTACAGTTATTAAAAGTATTCTCAGACTTTCCAACCCTAAAATAATGATACAATGAATACTCAATACTCTGTAAGTGTCCCCAAAATTCTCTCTCTGTCTCTGTTTCTCTCTCAGATTTTCTTCTTTTTTGTCTGTCAGACTGACCCCAGCCCTTTGTCTTTCTCTATTTTCACTTGTCACTATCAGTAGTTGCCTGTCTTGCTTTCTATCTGTCTGTCTGTCTGCCATTCCAGTAGTGCCTACATCACATTTGCTTCTCTGATAACTACAAGTGCTTCATAAACCCAAAGGCAGAAACAAAAGAAAACACTGCTCACAGATTCTGACTTCTTGATTTCATGTTGAGATGGAATGCATTTAACTTTACTCTAACACCAATTACTTTGAACCTCCTGGTTGTACTCACTCTACCTCAAGGGTTTAAACTGTGACCCACCACACTTACTCGTGTTCTGTGCTTTACTACTTCATCTCCCATCCTACAGTCTAAAGTCAGTATAACAAACATTAGCCCTGGCACATTCTGCATCCTGGGATAGAAGATGTGGGCTGCAGGGAATTGGGACCTGGTTTTTCTACTCAAAGATCTCATAGTCTAGGAGACACTTACTTTGTCTCCCTATTCCTAACTTTGGAATATTTATTCTGGTGGCATAGTGTTCCAATCTCTGTATTGACTCAGTAACTAACATCTCTCAAGAAATTGCTCCCAAGTAAACTCAACGTGGCATTCTCAGGAGACACTTTAGTTTCAAACAGTGAAATAAAAGAAAAAATGACCATAATACCAATTAATTTGATTTCTTTAAGATTTCTGATGTAGCATGATACAGCCAGATACTAGTATATTTGATAGAGAATTAAGAACAGGACTTATAAATTATCAGTATAAAGAAATTATCTCTAGATCACCTTTTTATCCCAAAGCATATCATCACCATTTATACCTTTATTACTTCCTCCATTTCAAGTAATTCCTTGGGTAACACCCTAAAGATGTTATGTGGAAAACAGATGAAGAATGAATGAGCAATTTACTGAATTTTGGCATGACTTTTCCACTTTTCAGTAGTGAGGTAGTGTGTCGGTATTTTTATATCCTTTATATATATTAAATTTGTCCTTGGTTACCTAATAGAGAATTATTACCATTATAAACTATGATTGTATTATACATGGTTTTTAATTAAAAGCAGAAATATTAAGAAACACAAAATTTCAACTTTTCTCTAAACATGATCATGAATATCCCAGAAAGACAGAAAACACAAATTTCTGTAAATGTAATGGCATTATTAACTTTAAAATTTTTCCAGTTTCAAAAACAAAATTTCATATTAATTCAAAACATCAAATTCATTTTCATTAATTTGGGATTCTTAAAACAATCACCAATGCTAATTTTAGTGCACCATGATTTTTCTTAAATAATAGTAACTATAGCTCAGAAGGCACAGACATTTTGGGGAAAATAACTATGAGTTATAGGTGATTTTCATTTCCCCCTCTGGCAATGCCTAATGTTAATTGGAGAATTCGATTAATATCCAATGTAGAACAATCTCAAGAGATACTCAGCATTGTTTCCTGTACCTAAAGTCTAGCCAGTGAATATTGTTTAACTTGATGGTTACATTTGTATATTAAAACCATATTTGTTCATAATCATTTAACTTATTTGAATTTAGTTTTAAGTCAACCTCAACTATTAAGTAAGAGAGTGTGAGAAACAGTTATGAATTTCTAGTGAAAAGAATAAAGGACTTTAGGATGTGTCTCTCAAAGAACAGAAGCATTATTGGAATGTGGTCTTCTGATTTTGTGGATACTTTTAAATTACAAAATTTAGTGTGTAACTGTAATAGAAACATCCAATTAGTTACAAATGGTCATGAATATAATGTGATATCTGTTACACTATGTGAAACTTTGAATTTAGTGCTGAACAAAGAAAAGAGTTTATACAAATAACAAAAACTAAAATTGTTTTACTTATTTAGACAATTTCTGGTCTCTCAGCTATGTCTGATTCAGTAGTTAAGCTTTACAATTCAATATTCTAGATAAGATTACCTCTCCTTGGATTTTATGGCACATAAATATAGAGCACTGTATTGGAAATCACATAACAGTTGTTTGTTCAGTTTAGTGTATGGCTACAATTCTTAGTATTAATAAAATAAAATATTTATTACAGATCAGTTCCTAAGAGACCTAAGGCCTATATCGTGGAGCCACAAAGTCTGTTTAAATGCAGAAAAGTACAAAGCATTACCGTGGGCTCTCAGATAGCTACAAATCCAGCTTGTCTTCTTTTAACAGCTTAGCTCTTAACGCCTGTAATATGTCCCCTATTTGATCACAAGACTGAAACAAGAGAGCATATCTGAAAACTCAACTACAAATCAATTCAATTTACTGTGTGTCTTTAGCTGCTATATTGTAGGATAAAGCTTCAGTTTATATAAAACACATAGACATACATCAGCAGCATGCTTTTGTTTTCAAATCAAATTATATGGATATCTAACTGAATAGTAATTCTATTATGGTAGATTTTAAATCTATGATACTTTGATGAAAGTGAATTCCTCTATTGACCGTTGTTAGTGACTATTCTGCATCACATTAATGTAATTCACCATCTGAAGTTTCATTTCTATATACCTTTAGCATACATAAAACTCTTCCCTTGAAAATATATATTTCTATAAAAATATATACTTTATGCATGCTTTTAATGAAAGAGATGATTACCTTTGAGTCTAATTGATGATTTAGGAAGAATATGATGCTCATGTGTTTAGCCATTTAATAACAAAAAATATTACCATACCAGTTGATGCCCAGAAGCCAAAGGTCTGAATGTCAAGCTGCACTAGTCAAAGCTGAGGAGCTGCCAGATGTAAAGCAGTCAGGATTAATAGAATTATGGCATGATGCATCAGCCGGGGAGTTAGGAAAGGTGGCTCAAGCCACCTTACAATATTTGGGAAGTGCTTATAAAAGATATTTCTCAGAACACAAGAAAACATCTTTTTTATTTGAATGGACTATGAGATAATACCTGTAGTAATTTCCTTTGGAGTATGGAATTTAAATTCTAACAATTGGGAACAAATATGTGATAGAAAAAAAATCAAACCAACAAAGAAAATTTCTGAAAGGGCAATATCTTGTTCTCAAAATCATTGGGCTATAAGCAGGATATAATTATAAAGTTAATTGGTCCAAAAGGTGCAGCATTGAAAAATTTTGCAAGCTCCAATTTACCAGTCCATTGAGTAAATGCACATTATATTAACTTTGTCATTTTTTATTTTCATTTAAAGACAAAGTAACTCCAAAGAACACATATTCAAAATATCCAGATCCCATCTACCCATTCCACCTTTTCTGTGATTTATTGTTCTCAGTGTTAAAATATAAACAAAATACACCTTGCCAAGGCAAGAATCAGCACCAATGTATGGGATATCTCCTGCAATGTATTCAATGGAGGTGCTCAATAGTGGTTGTTTCCACAAAAAGCCCTGAACATCAATGAAAAAGCAGATGAGAATGAAAGCTCAACCATTGTTTACGTACCTTGACATCCTGCTTGTTCCATGATTTACCCTCTACAACTTGGTATTAGCAATGTAGAAACATCACTACTGTCATAGTAATTAAATGGAGGAATGAAAAGAATATTAACATTCAGCACTAAAGATTATGATAGTACTGATTGATGTTCAGGGCTTTTTGTCTACTATGTACCGGGTCATAATAACCAAAATAGTCAAAAAGATGAATAATTATGTGCTTACAGCTGTAGATTACTGTCTACTCTGTGGAACCAGAAATATAATTGCCTAGATAAATATCATGCAATAAGTCTTATAAAATATTTTTTTGTCTAATACTATAAAGAGAGGGAGAGAGGGAGAGAAGGAGCAAAATAGAGAGTAGGGGGGTAGGGAGATAGAGATGGGAAAGAAAACATTACATTTTTAAGGTAAATTTTCCATAAACCATTTGCTGAAAATATAAAAATCAATTACATTCATTCAAACACGACTAAAGGAAGTTCATAGATTTTATTAGGAAAAAAATTATGTTTCAGTTAACCTCAGAGTTAAAATTTAGGGGTAATTTTTTATGCTCTTATGATAATTAGTATCTCAGGATTCCAGAATGCCTAACTCTTGTCAATTGTACTCTCTCAACTCATTTTGGAATTCCCAATTCAAAGAGTATACACAGTAAAAAGTACCACTTTATTAATGGTACCCTACAATTGCCAGTGGACAAATGGTATAGGTTTAGAGGGGTAATTTGGAACTCCCAGTTCTCTTTCCCCTGATTAATGTAGAATTTGGCTTAATAAGTCTCCTCATTTCACCTGTAGCTGTGATGAAATTATCTTGTCAGATCTGTTCAAATGGGCAGGTCTTGTCAGCATCCTTTGCAGGACTTAGGAGGAAAGTTTGTTTAAGCCTCCTTTCCTGTGCTTATCACCTATAAGACAGGGTGTTTGGCACAGGCTTTTTTTTTTTTTTAAAATATATTTTTAGTTGTAGATGGACACAATGTCTTTATTTTATTGCTTTGTATGTGGTGCTGAGGATCGAACCCAGGGCCTCACGCATGCCAGACAAGCGCTCTACCACTGAGCTACAATCCCAGCCCCGGCACAGGCTTTTATATTAAAAAATCAGTCATACCTAGGAGAAAACCTGAATACAAACAAATACTGGGATTTTATATTTCAGACTGGAGATCTCTCTCTTCTTACTTTGTTTAGTTTGTGTATATATAAAAAATCTATGGAGGACTCTGAAGAACAAATATGCGGAAAAGGAACCAAAAACCATCCAACAAAATGAAGAAATACAAATAATTGAAAAATACTACTAATATTAAATTACTTGTCAAAATAATAAAGTCAAATAATAGTTGAATAGCTCATAACAAAAGAGCATATTTTTATGATTAATTCAATAAATTTGAAAGTGAGGTTTTTATGCCTGATTCTTCATGTGTACAATTCATCTACGATAGTGTAACTATACCATTATATATACTTAAAAACTTAAAAACTTGGTTCAAGTGTTGTCAAAATATATGAAAGAACAAAATTTAAACACAATATTTTTGTTTAGTTTTGTTTAAAGAGTTTCATTTTAATATAATTGACAAACAATGAAATGATATTCTTAAAGTGTACAACTTTGCTATAAGTTTGGATACACTTACTCATTCTTGAAGCAGGTATTACAACGAACATAGTAAACATATGCATCACCTCTCAGTCCCTGGTTAAACCCTTTCTCAAGTCCCTCTCCACCCACTTCAATTACTGGTTCTCTATAACTAGAGATTAATTTAAATTTTCTAGAATCTAAATAAATTATCATAAAATGTTAATTCTGTGTTCCTTCATTCAGCATAATTATTCTGTGATTTACCTACTATCTTTTTATATAGGTTATTGTGCTGCTTACTGGTTGTAAGAGTCAATTTTATATGTCAACTTGACTGGGTCATGAGATGCCCAGATAACTGGTTAAATATTATTTCAGGATGTTTTTGTCAAGGTATTTCCAGAATAGATCAGCCATTAAATTGATGGACAGAAGAAAGAAGATGGCTTCCCCCAGAGTGGGTGGGCATCATCCAATTTGTTGAGGGCCTGAATGGAAGAAAAAGGTGAAGGAAGATTGAATGAATTGCCTGACTGGTTGAGTTGGAGCATTGATCTTCACTGCGCTTGGTGATCCTGGTTCTCAGTCCTTCAAATTTCTATCAAGAGCTAGAATTTCTATCAACAGCTCTCCCACATTCAGGCCTTTGAACTATATTTATCAACTGCTTTCCTGAGTCTCCAGTCTGATGAAGGCAAATTATGGAACTAAGCATCCATGATTGCATCAGACAAAAGTATTTTATAAAAGGTCTCTTCATGTTTACAAATACATCTCCTATGGGTACTCTTTCTCCAGGGAATCCTGAATAACAGTAGATTCTATTATGAGTACATATCAAAACTGTTTACCCATTTAGCTATTCGTAGAAATTTGAATTGCTTTAATTTAGGAGCTACTATAAATAAATACACTATGGACATTTATGTATAAGTTTTGGTATGAATCTATATATTCAATATTTTTTTTAAAAAAGCCTAGGAGTAGAAAGTCTGGGTCATTTGGTTGTTTTATGACTAACTCTTTAAAAAACTGTAAAGGTGGATTCCAAAACAAAATTGCATTAGTTTACATTCCCACAACAACAAATGAGAGCTCTAGTTGTTTCACCTGTTTGTCAAACTTGGTTTGATATGTACCTTTAATTCTATCCATTCTAATAAACATACTATAAAGTCTCTATGTTTTAGTTTGCATTTCTCAAAGGATAGTTATATTGAGAATCAATTGATGTGATCTTTTGTCACCTATGCATTTTAAGACATGAGATGAAGTGTCTTTTCAGTTCTTCCATCTGTCTCTTCATTGAGTTCGTTGATTTCACATATTTGAGTATTCAAGAGTTTGTTTTTAATAAACTCAAGGTATAAGAACCTGTATCAGATATGTGATTTGAAATTATTTTCTTTTTAACCTATGGCTTGTCTTTTCATTCTTTTGAAATAGTATTTTGAAGGCTAGAAGTTCATGAATTTGCTGAAGTACTTTATATTATTTTATTTTTAAGTATCACATTTTTGATCTGGCATTGAAGATGTCTTGATCTCACCCAAGATCATCAAGATATCCACCTATATTTTCAACTCAAGGTTTTACAAAATGTTTGGTATAAAACATTTTTTCCTGTGGTAAAAGAAATGGATTAAAATTTTGTGTTTGGTTTCGGATATCCAAATATTTCCAGCACCACTTATTGAAAAGACTATGTTCCTCAACTGAATGCTTTAACATTTTTGTTGAAAATCCATTGACCTTACATGTGTGTGTTCAGTTTTAAATTCTGTATTGTATTTTATTAATCTATTTTTCCATTTAAAAAAATATACCATACTGCCTTGCTGATACTTTATCAAAATAGTAAATGTCTTGTTCTTCTGTCTTGTTCTTCCTTTTTAAATGTTTGGGGATTTTGGCAGGTTCTATAACATTTTAATATAAAATGTTTTCACCAAAAAGTACATTTAATAGTTTAATGTTGTTGATTATAACTTCCTAGTTATACTTTAAAATAATTTTAACTGATACATCAAAAACATGTATGATACCATGTGATATTTCAATACACATGAGCATTGTGTAATATAACTTCTATAATCTTTCATATTAATTTTAGAGCTAGTGTTCCTTTTTGAAAAACAAGTAATAAGATTTTTATTTTAATGGAACTGAATCTGAAGAATTATTATAATTTTAAAAATATTGAGACTTAACATGAATGTATATATCTCCCATTTTTTTAAATATTTTCTTATTCTCAGGAATGTTTTACTATTTTCAGCTGTAGATCCTTCATGTTTTAAATGACTTTATTTTTAAATATTCCATTGTAGGGTATCATTTCAATTCTATAATGCTCAAATAAACAAATACAATTGGTTTTTGGCAATTATTATATGTCTTGAAGCCTAACTAACTAAATTACAAGGTTAGGAAATGTTTTTTAATAGATTCCAAAGAATTTTACATAAAATGGATCATGCCATTTCTTAGACAAGGACAGATCACATATCCTTTTCAAGTCTGGATATGTATGTGAGATATACACTAAGATCAGCCGGGAATAAATGGAATTCTATAACTGTAATTTTTATCCTGAAATCAAATTAAAGAAAAACTTGAACATAAAATGTGGTAATTTAAAGATGCGTACTCTCTATTTTAATGCTATCACTAAAACAAAAATAAACATATAGTTAATAGGTCCAAAACAGACTAAATTGAATTATCAAAAATAGGCATAAAATAAATTTAAAATAAGACAATAAAAGCTAGCAGAAGTGAGAGGTGAATATAACAGACAACCAGAAAACAAACAGAATGATTGTGAACTGAAACTGAAATTTATCAGTGGTAACTCATGGTCTAACCAGATGTTTACGATTTTTTTTCTTGAATGAACGAACAGTAACTATTTTCATCTCTGTGAGCTATATGAACTCTGTTGCAACTACTCATTCTACCATTGCAGCGTGAACACAGCCATAGACCATGATTGGACAGGGTTATGTTCCAATAAAATAATATTCATAAAAATAGTCCAGGTAAGGTTTACTCCATGAAGCATAATTTACCAACCCTTATTATATATACACCAATTAAAAGACAATGACTGGGCTGGGATTGTGGCTCAGTGGTAGAGCACTTGCCTCACAAGCATGAGGCACTGGGTTTGATCCTCAACACCACACAAAAATAAATAAATAAAGTAAAAGACAATGACTATCAGATTGCCTTTTAAAAATAATGAGAATGATCTATATGCTGTCCACAACAAACATTTTAAATACAAACATTAAACAATGACAAAAAGTCATAACATGAAAATGTTAGCAAAAAATATTATTGGAGACAGAGAAAAAATGTCAGTTCATAAAGATGGAGGTTGAGTTATTGAAAAGACTTAATAATCTTACATGAATACACTGAATAACAGTTTTAAAATACATGGAAAAAACTGATCAAATAAATGGAGAAATAAATCCTCAAATGTACTTGGAGCTTTTAATATTCTTTTCTCAAAAATTAAGAGAACAAAGTTCAGGAAATTACTAAAGATACAGAGTACCTAGACAATGTTATTAGCCAACTGTACCTATCTGATATTCACAAACATTCCAACCAGCAATAGGAAAATACATATTCAACTTAAAAGCACACTTTGCAGGACAGACCAAAATTTGAACCATAAATAGAATTTCAATACATTAGAGAACATGTAATCCATATAAATTGTTCCTAAAATTCGAAACTGATTTAAAAAATTCTTAATTTTTTTCTAAAATATTTAGAAACAAAACAACAACAAATTCTAAATAACCCATGGGTTAAAGAAGAAATGAAGGAAAAATGGAAAATATTTTCTACTGAATAACAATGAAAACACAATTTATCACTCAGAGGTAAATTTATAGCATGGAGCACTGCAACACTAAGTGCTTAACAAGGAAGGGAGGTCAGAAATTAATGGCTTCAGTTTGTCCCTTAAGGAAATAGAAAAATAGAAAATGCATCCCAAAGTGAGCAATAAAAAGGAAATTATAAAGGTCAGACACAGCAGAAATCTAATAAGTAAAAATTAGAAAATAACAACTAAAATTAATAGAACCATAAGCTAATTCTCAGAAAAGATGAATACAATTGATAAAAACCTTTTCCAAATTTATTTTGGAAAAAAGAAGGCAAATATTAGCAATCTCGGTAATAACAATGGCAGTGGTTTCATCACAACAGATTCTGTGAATGTCTAAAAGATAATAAAGAAAAATTATTAAGTATAACAATATATTCAATCATTCAGATAAAGAGATATTGCTCGAAAGACAGAAATTGTCAAAACTTTGCCAGTAAGAAATAAACTGAATATTCCAAAATCCATTAAATAATTGAGTTGGAAAATTTCTCATAAAGAAAATTGAAAGAACATGTGGTTTTATTAATGAATGCTAGAAAACATTTAAAGGAAATAGTATCAATTCTAAAAAAAAAAATACATTCACAAAATTTATGGTCCAGTATAAAACCAATTCTGAGGTCACCATCATCCTTATATCAAAAAATCATAGAAATTGGGAGGCTGAAACAGGAGGATTTTGTGTTCAAAGCCAGCCTCAGCAAAAGCAAGGCACTAAGCAACTCAGTGAGACTCTGTCTCTAAATAAAATACAAAACAGGGCTGAGGATGTGGCTCAGTGGTTGAGGGCCCCTGAGTTCAATCCCTGGTACCACCCCCCCAAAAAAATCATACAAATTAATATAGGAAAGGAAAACTACAATAATTTTCATCAACATAGATGCAAAAAATTATAAATAAAATTCTAGTGAAATCTGACAAGCCATATATAAAATATTATGACCAGGTGGCCCTTACTTCAAGAATGGAAGATTGATTTAACATTCAGTAACACATATGCATGCACTCACATAGAACCCTATCATCATCTTAATGGACACAGAAAAATCATTTCACAGAATCTTACATCCATTGTTGATTAAAATAAACAAAACTCTTGATTGCCACCTAACAATGACAACTACCAATAACCTAAAGCTAACAAGATACTTAAGGTTAAAAGGCTGAATGCTTTCCCCTGAATATTACACATGAAACAAGGAATATCTGTTCTCACATCCCTGTTCAGCCTTGTACTGAAATTTCTAACCAGTAAACTAAGGCATAAATAAATATGTAAAAATGAAAAATAAAATGTTATTTATGTAAAGCATTATTATCTAAGTACACAAATACCTTAGGATAGATCTCCTGATAACCTTGGCCAACTCATTTCTTCTCCCTGATAATCTTGGCCAACCAACACAGTTCTTCCCCCTTATGCTTACAATTCCCAGGCAAAACGTATCAAGAATGCAATAAGAAGGAGGTTTCTGAAAAATCCAGGCTGTTTCCCTATTTTTTTAATACAGAATATTCTATAACTCTTGAGCTCTACAAAGCAAGTGATACCCATACTATATAAACTCAAGGTGGAGTGATCCTGAGATCCCTCAGTTGAGGGGCAACATGGAGCATGAGCACAGCAGAACTCAGCCACTCTGGCTAGCTTTCCTGATCTTTGGGGGTACTAGGTTGACATGAATCCTAGGCTTCTGTTGATCTTTGCTGCCATGAGAAATAAGTCTATCTTGCCTACATGGTATGAGTGTTCTGTTTCATCACATTTGTGACATATGTAGAGATACTGGACTCCCTTTGCTTCTCTCATCTGTCCTCATGATATAGGAACTGCTGTGGTAGCTGTCTATTCCATGCTCTGTTTAGACTTACAAACCTTTTCGAAAAGCTACTAGATAAGTGAGTTTAGCAAAGCTGCAAAATAGAACATTATTATACAAAACTCTTTTCTATTATACCTTTATTTTAGCAATGAGTATTAAAAATTTAAATTAAAAATACTATTTTAATACAATATAAATGTGAATAGCTTTTGGACAAATATAACAAAATATGTGTAAGATCTATATATTTAAAACTATGAAAAATTGCAGATTTTAAAGGAGACCTAAATAAATGGTGAGATTTTAACATGGTCCTAGTTCAAAGTACTGAGTAATAAGATACTGATTTTTCCCAAGATATATTTGTAGATACAATACAAATCTAATCAAAATCTTAGCAGAATTTTTCCAAGAAATTGACATTTTGATTTTAAAATTAATAATAAAATTTAAGGATCTTGAATATTTCACATAATTCAAATAAATAACAAAATTAGACAGCTAAGAATACCTGATTTTTGAGACCCAATATACACAAAAAGATGTATTTTGTTTTAAATATAAGTAAGATAAAAGGGAAAGAATAGACCTGTGTTTGTATGGATAAATTATTTTTGAAAATTTTGAAAGACAGTTCAATATGAAAAGATAACTATTTTCTACCCATAAACCAGAGTAAAGGAAATGAATGGAGAGGGAATGAGAAGGCCAAAGAATGAAGAAAAATTGAAGAAATGAAATCTGCCAAATTATGCTATGTCTATGTATAAATATACTGCACAGAATCCCATTTACATGTACATCTCTCTATAAAATTATGTATGGAAATATAAAGCACTAATTGAAATAGTGAAGTAGAGCAAGCAGATAAGGGGAAAGAAAAGGAAAGTACTAGGGAATGAGATTGATAAAATTTTGCTATGTGCATGTATGAATATGGCACAATCAATCCCACTATTATGTATAATTACAATAACCCAATTGAAAAAATAAAAAGAGGAAGAGGGTACAGTCCCCTCCATGGTCATGCTTTCAGTGCCTATGGATTTTTAAAACCCAGACCCATGTCCTAAAGGTCCACAGCACTTCCTAACAAGGCCACCCAGCAAACTAAGTCGATTTTTAAATATTTTTATTCTTTTATTAATTTATTTTTCTAATTAGGTATATATGACAGCAGAATGCATTTTGATTCATTGTATACAAAGGGAGCACAATTTTCACTTCTCTGGTTGTACACAATATAGAGTTACACCATATGTGCAGTCATACATGAACTTAGGGCATTGTTGTCCATCGCATTCCACCATCTTTCCTGCCCCCATGTCCCATCCCCTCCCTTCCTTCCCTTTTGACCAAAATTCCTCCATTCTTCCCATGTCTCTTCCCCCATTATGGATCAGCATCCACTTATCAAAGAGAACATTCGGCCTTTGGTTTTTTGGATTGGCTTACTTCACTTAGCATGATGTTGTCCAATTCCATCCATTTACCTGCAAATGCCATAATTTTATTCTCTTTTAATGCTAAGTAATATTCCATTGTGTATATATACCACAGTTTCTTTATCCATTCATCTGTTGAAGGGCTTCTAGGTTGGTTCCACAGTTTAGCTACTGTGAATTGTGCTGCTATAAACATTGAAGTGGCTGCATTACTGTAGCATGATATTTTTAAATCCTTTTGGTATAGACCGAGGAGTTGGATGGCTGAGTCAAACTCTAGGTCTATTCCAAGTTTTCTAAGGAAAATCCATACTGCTTTCCAGATTGGTTGCACCAATTTGCAGTCTACCAGCAATGTATGAGTGTGCCTTTTCCTCCACATCTTCACCAACACTTGTTGTTGTTTGTATTCTTGATAACTGCCATTCTGACTGGTGGGAGATGAAATCTTAGAGTAGTTTTAATGTACATTTCTCTAATTGCTAGAGATGTTGAACATTTTGTCATATATTTGTTGATTGATTGTATATCTTCTTCTGAGAAGTGTCTGTTCAGTTCCTTAGCCCATTTATTGATTGGGTTGTTTGGTTTTTTGGTGTTAAGTTTTTTTAGTTCTTTATATATCCTGGATATCGTGCTCTATCTGATGTGCGTGTGGCAAAAATTTGTTCCCAGAATGTAGGCTCTCTGTTCACCTCATTGATTATTTCTTTTGCTGAGAAGTGTTTAAGTTTGAATCCATCTCATTTATTTATTCTTGTTTTTATTTCTTGTGCTTTAGGAGTCTTGTTAAGGAAGTCAGGGACTAATCGGACATGATGAAGATTTGGACCTTCTTTCTCCTCAATTAGGCTCAGGGTCTCTGGTCTAATTGCAAACCAAATCTTTAACACATAGACATTTGGTACACATTCAACTTCAAAATGATATCAGATGTCATTTGTTCATTTGATTATACATATAATTGCATGAAGTAAAATATAGCCAAATGATAAAACAAGAAATATAATGTATTTAATTTATAAAAATCAAATTATAGCCTCTCATTTTTAGCTCTTGAATGAGCTATGGCTATAGTCAAACAGATTTTATATAGTCACAAATAAACTTCATTTTTGTCTTGGTGAATAAGCAATTGCAAAAAATGAAACGATTTCTCAAAACATGCAGTATTCTTTCCTCAAAGAATACGCAAAGTTTTCCATTGATATCAAATATTGATATAATCATAAAAATGAATTATTCTGTTAATGATTGAGTCATAAAGATTAAGTCATTTTGATTCAGATTTCCACATGCATATTCATTTTAATTTCATATACTAAAGAAATGTTTCTAGTTTGAATTGCATTTTTTTATGATTTACTTATTTGAACTTTTGCTTTCCAGAAAATTTTATAACCTTATATGGTTTTGTATAACCTAGTTGAAATAAGTGTGAAATTTTCCAAGAATAATATAAACACAAGACATTCTGGAGAAATATGTGAAGAGCAAAGAGATTAATTCACCATTTTACACACCAAATTATGGTAAATAAATTTAGCAAGACATTCTCTCTAGAAAGACATACATATAATTTCTGCATTCAATCCACTAATATGAATTAGTGAATATTCCGATTAACTTTGATATAAGACTAAAAGCTTTCATATATTCTCTGTTGGTCATTTAATTCTTAGTTTAACACACTACTGTCATTTTCATCTAATATTTAAAGTGCTTTTACTATATCGAATACAGAAGAACTTTAATGAACACGAAAGAGAAAGGGTGGCGGTCATTTTATAAAAATTCCAATTGGACAAAATTGGAAACGCTTTTAAAAAGTTGTCAATAGTTATTTTTGTGATTTCTGTGAAATTGAATAATACTATTTTGATGGTACAGCCTGATACAAATCCACTACTCCTCTGGCCACTTTCATTCTCTAGACAGAAAAGGTATATACTCATTTTTCCCCATCCGTCATTGGGACGTATGGTCTATGACACAGATCTGATTGATGAGATACAATCAAAAGGTTTCTGAAAACTTCTGGGAAAGGTCTTACTTTTCTTAGAACAAATACATGGAGGTGGGTCATTCATGTCTATACTCTTTTGAACATTTTCATGAAAACTAAAGCTGCTTGAACATCATGCCTTTAAGAATGAAAAGACACACAGATACTGGGACCAACATTGTACAGCTTTGGAAATAAACAAACCGCCTACTTCCTTATGTTTGCATACATGAAAATACTGACTGTTATTTGCTTAATTCACTATAGTCAATACTGATTCTCATTGATCTTCTTGTTGTTATAGATATTAAATGTGTTTTAACTGGTACAAGTTTTTGTTTATTTTGTGGTTTGTAATAGGTTAGCTATTTCAATGAGTAAATTTTCTTTTATATGCATGACAGTTATGGTCAGATTCATGCAGCTCATGAGAGGTAGTAAAGGCTATTATTTTTAATCAAATTCATAACGTCAAAAGAGCAAACAGGTTAATTCAGGTCAGTGAAAAATTAGTGTTACCAGCATCATTCAGCATGCTTTCAGACATTTCTAAGCTAATTAGGTAAACTTTTATTTTATTTAGCTAGTTAGTATAGATTTGACTGGCTCTCATATACATAGAGAAAAAATATGAGCATGCTAAGAGAAGTATCCTTAGAACAGAAAGGTATTATAGAAGTGTTCAATTAAAATTATGTATGTGACAATACATATTCTGTTTACTTAATTAATTTTCCTCTTACCTTATAATGATTATAAGCTGAACATATATATACATAATAATGATTATAATACATAAAATTTATTGAGCGTTTAACTATGTCGTATGTCTGCTATAGGTGACAAATGAGAAGCAACATATTAGGCCACCAACCACTTTATTACACCCACCATACATGCTTTCTCTTTTCTCCCTTCTAGCCTATAATCACACACTAAATATTCATTCATTTTAGTGACCCAGATATGTGTGTGAACATTATATATGCACAAACATAAAAACCAAATACTAACATTTTCCCAATTTTACAGATGAGGAAACTAAAACATAGATAGATAAAGTAACTTGCCAACTCTTAGAGTCCTGGAGTTTAATTTCAACAGGTATTCCATCCCAAGAGCCTGTTAGTTTTCTACAAACTGTCTTATTTCTTCTTTGTGCAGAGATGGTATGTTTGTTGGCAAAATTATTCATAATCCTCTTTCAGTCTTGAAGGTAGAAATACTTGGAATATTTTGAATCCCTCCTCCAAAAAAAAAACAATTTTAAATTCAAAAGAATTTGTGTTCTCCAATGGACTACTGGAATTGGTCATTGACTTCTTACTGTACACAAAGGTCTCAGGCAGTTGTGAAGAATGAAAAAGTGATTGTTAGTATTTATCTCAATTAATCTGAGAAAGCATGTTCTTATTTTCTTAGTGACGCCCTAAGAACACGGTTAACTGGAATTTAGTTCCTTTCTCCCTCCTCTTCTTCCTCACTGTTTCTTTCTGTTCATTTTTTTGAATTCTTTTTTCCTTTCCTTTTTCCATCTTTTCTTCTACTAAACAAGGCTCAGTAAATTTCAAAATGAATTTAACAAATATAACACAAGATTTTGCCACTTTTTAAAAACAAGAGGAAAAGAGCAGCAACTTGTCCTAGAAAACATATTAATATGCTAATATTTCACATATACTGGAAGAAAAAAAAATCTTTGTATTCTGACCCTATAAAGAAAATGATACATTCTTATCTCTTCAATTTTATTTAAAATGGTTGAAGTTGGCATGGTTTTTGGAAAAAGAAAAAAATAAGAAACATTTTGGAACAAGAAAAATAAATAGGTAATTTTGAAAGTTAATTGGTAAAATTGAAAACATACAAAGAATCTCATTATTGTGCACTGAAAATGAATGAATATCTAATGTTTGAGTGGAGGCTACAATGGAGAAAAGAGAAAGCTTGTACAGTGAGTATAATAAAGATGTTGGTGGCCTAATATGTTGCAAGTGGTTTGTCACCTACAGCACTGCATTCTTTAAAGATGTCTAATACAAAAAAATCTCCCAAGTGAATTTATTGACTAAAACCAGTTCCACAGAACCAATTAGTATCTTACACAGGCTTCCCTGCAAGGCTTATGAGGCCATCCATCACCTGTCCATTTAACTATTTAGCATTTGTTGCAGCAATTTGTCACTGTGTCAGAATGCTAGCATTTCAGAATGGGAGTTTTTGGTTGAAAGAAATCTAACTCAGATACTGCAGATATTTCTCATTTAATAAGACTTACAGAAGATTTATGTTTCTATTATATTTAACCTTAAACATTTTATCTGGAAGGTGAGGTTAATTTTTTTCCGCTGCAGATATTTCAAATTTAAATCAATTGTTCTATGTGAATTTAAAAGTATGCAAAATGGAATTATTTCAAATTATAACAATCCTGAGTACTTACAGCACAACGTGCCCTATCTCACAGCTTCAGTGATTACATTTTTATCACTTTTCCAATTCAGTCATTTGCTTTTATATGCATTTCTTGTTAATTTCACTGTACTGAATGAATTGCATTGTAGTTACAATTGAACAAAAGAAAAATATATGCATTAATTTTCATATTATGAATCCAAGCTGGAATTGGAATTCTAGACATATTTAAAGATGAAAAGATTGCTGTAACATTTCAGTTAAATTTCATGATTTACAAATAACTGTGTACTCATCTGCAGCACAGAGTATTAATTATAAATCTTGGCTGTGGATTACACATCACAGTCAACTGTTTAATTTCCCTCTCATAAAAAGCCAAACAAATATTACAATAGTATCATTTGCAACATGCTGGCTACTTGCAGTAGAGATAATCAATGAGAATCACAGAGCAAAGGACTAAAGGAAAATATAATTTGTAAAATGGGTCTGTTTGTTATAACAATTGTAGAAAATTATAAGTTCTATTTTATTACTTTAGTCATGACAATCAAATGAAAATTATTCAGGTGTCTAACCTTAACATTTAATTCAAAAACAAAAGCATCTTTTAGTGGTAAAAACAGATACATAGGTGGTCTCTTTTCCAACTACCCTATAGTTTCACCTGATTAAGATTTCTAATGCAAAGGAATCAGGTAAGATGCTGGGGACTCAAATGCCATCTCTGCATCTGAATGCTGCTAAGAGGCTCCCCTGGCATTTCTCACAGACTTTCAATGTGTGCTTGTCACTAAGCTCAATCCTAGAGATAAAACAGAAAATGTAAACTCCTGTGGGAGGAGAGTTGAGTAAAAAGCTTTTCTGAAACCCTTAGAGTAATGTGTTCTGTCTATTACCCAGGCTTCAATCAGCAATTTCATCCCTTTTACCTTATACAATCCAGAGACTGACATGGATGGATACTGGGTTGGAGTGAAGAATGCACAATATAAATGAATTTGTGTTTGTGTGCACAAATACACACTGATGAGTGTCCACAACTGATTGTCCACAACTGATTGTCATATTGAACACATTGCAAACTCCATCACCCAAATCCTTTCCTAATAGTGTGCTGGTATTTATAAAATGTACTAGTTAGCCTTTGAAGGGAAGAAAAAACAGAAAGCATTTTTAAGGATTATAAGTGTGTGTGTGTGTGTGTGTGTGTGTGTGTAATATACACACATTATATTTCCACAGTATTTTCTATAACTCTTATTTTCAAAATGATGCTAGAAATGACAATTTCACAGAGTTTTTTCCCCAATATTAAAAATAATAACATTATCATATTTTCTTATGAACTTGTCAGATATTCAGAAGATATCTGGCAAAACTGCATATCCCAAGTCCTGGTTGAGGAAAGTTAATGACACGATAGAAGGACTGAAATGTATAACTCAGAGAAGAAGCAATGTTCAGGCTACCTTTGAGAAGTTAGCCATTAATGAATAAGAAGGGTGGAGAGAATTGAAAGTGAGAAGGGTAGTGGAAAACTGAGCTAGTAACAAACTGAAGGAAAATAAATTGAAATGTTTTGGACAAACACACAGACTTCAGAGTGGGAAGACATAATGATTTGATGACTTAAAGAAGTAATGACTGTGTTTTGCTGGTTTGGTTAATACTGTTTTTTGTCTTGCAAATTAATCCGTGTGTGTCTTCCAGATGTTTGATTTTCTGATGATATCCCCAAGTTAGAGTAAGCTTCAGAGTTGAATAAAGGGAATTGACCATATTAAATCACATTGATAATAATTACTTAATCTACTAGGCATATGACTTGGGAAAAATATTTGACTTCACAAGTGTTACCAGATTCATTTGCATAGCAGTCTCAAGAAGTTACATTTTAGTGGAAAAGATTACCTTTTTTCATTACATATAAGAATAATAGTAGGTACTATCTACACTACAGGAATATATTCTGTGTGTGTGTGTGTGTGTGTGTGTGTGTGTGTGAGAGAGAGAGAGAGAGAGAAAGAGAGAGAGAGAGAAAGAGATTCTGAGAAACAAACCCAGGGCCTTACACATGCTAGGTAAGCAACCTACCACATCCACAGCCACATTATGTGTGGCTCACTCAATCGCTTCAGACTCTAAAAGATAATGTATTACTAATTATGACACAAGTTTCAGAATGGTAGAGTTAGAATTTGAGCCCAGAAAGGGCATTATTGTCCGTATTCATAAATGCTAGACTAAACTCCTCTTAATGGTCTTTGCCATTTAGACCACATATCGTTTAGAGAAACGACCACATATCGAGTTCTTTCATTTTTAAATGGTAATCACTTTGCGTATACCATTTAGTACTTCTCAAAATCCCATGAGGTAAATTTTGTCCCAATTTAATTTAAATAAAGGAATATATTAGTGGTTAATGTAGTGCTAAATGACAGAGAAGAAATTCAAACCTAGATTTGACCAAACTCAAAGTGAAAATTTGATTGCACTTTGAACTGGACAGAATACTATTAGCTGCAAATAATATTTATTTTACCTTTAAAGTCATTTTCAGTCTTTGTAGTTTCTGAAAGCTATATTTGGCAACATAAGTTAACATGATAGATATCTTTATGCTCCCTGTGATGATGGGAAAATTGGAGACTATGTGGACACATATCTTTCTCAAATGAAAATGTGACTTATACTGTATCTTAAAATATTGCTTTGAGCATGTATATTCAAGCCTGGAAGAGAATAAACACAACACAAATAAACATATTCTTTCTTATCATAACAGTAAAGTTGAGTGGCAATCTTAAATTTTCTTTAAAGTTTTCCAAGAAAGAAGAGAGAGATAACTTACTTTCATGAGCCATATATAATGCAAGGCTTTACATTAAAATAGTGACTATATACATGAATATAAAGCTATTGTTATAGATATTTCAGTGATATTACTTTAGGAAAAGTTGAATGGAAACTCATTAAGGGTTTGGATTCTCTGCTATTTAGAATGTTATCTCTAGGACTAAAGTGCCTGCACAGCCAAACATATCACATGTAACTGGACTGGCTATGTTAGAAAAGAAGGTATGGCTGAAGCACATGGAAATAGTTGAAAAACCTGTTAATAAATATAAAATAAAATAGAGAAAAAGAATGAGGGAAGCTACAATTGGCCATGAAGGACTTATTTTAACTTTGCTGGATGGGCAGGGTTGGAGTGGTTCAGAGATGTGAGAGGGAAAACATTCAAAGCTAATGCCAGAATCTCGTAGTAGTGATCATCAACTTCATTTTAAAAATCTGATAGTTGTTCATACCACCATACTGTGGTGACACATTACTACTACTGACTAGATAACAGTGTAGGTATAGAATGATTGGCAAAGACTCAGAATTCGTTCTAGGGTGGAAGCAGGTAGGAAAGTGCTGGGTATGATCTACACAGAGAAAGGTGTGTGTGTGTGTGTGTGTAGGTGGTTGTGGGTGTGTGTTAATAGCATATATAGGTGAGAAAGCTTCCTCTATAAGTAACATTTGACTTAAGCCAAAGCTAATATTGTCAAATGAACAAACATTCATGGATAAATGCCTCACATCTGGCAAAGTGAATTTAGCTGACATTTACTTGGTACAAAGGATCAGGGATTATATCAGGCAGAATCTCACTGGATCTAATATTAGTATAATTTTCACTAAGTTTTTTATTTGTTCTAGAAGAAAGGTAGAAAAATTCACAATCAACTGGAAGGTGAAGAGGAGAAATCATACATTATTTATACTTTCAACTTATTTTTACTTGTGTCAATAAATAGATATTGTAAAACCAATGGGAAATACAGACACAAATCGTAAATAATTTGGAAGTGCATGAACATGTACACGAGGAAAGAATACTATCTTCTAACTCTTAAAATAAGAAAGAAATACTCTTTAAAAGTTTGATGTGCTTCTCTACAATATGTGTGACTTGAAGACTGATAGATATTTTGGGAGGTCCTCAGGTTACTGAGGGTGTGCCCTCAAGGTTGTATTGTGAGATGGCAATCTTTCAGTCTTGTTCTGTTTCTTGGTTCATGATATAAAGAGTTTGCTCCAGCCTGCACTCCCGCATTGATGCTGTCCTTATCAAAAACCCCAAGCAATGGTCCACCTGACCTTAGATTGGAACCTCCAGAACTGTGAGGTAAAATAAAATTTATCTCTTTATACATTAATTCCCTTGGGTATTTCACTACAGTAAAGTGAAGCTAATACACTATGCTTCCATCATCTTCAGATAATGCCTCAGCTTCTAAGTATGCTTACCTGATGAGTTGAATTCCATCATTCTTGAAAGAATCTAGGTCCATTATGACCTTGCAATTATTTGATTGCTATATGTTTTCAGTGGCATCTACTGTTTACCATGAAATTTCCAGGAGGTACCCAGTAAAGCATTTAAATTCCTCAGTTTTATCTGCCTCCACTGACCACCAGCAGCTTTGTTACCTGCTGGTATTTAGAATCATTCATTCTACCCTATCTCTTGGTTCAAAGGCATAAGGAGCCAGTTGACAGTTTCAACTTAAAATATCAGACCCAATATCATAGCCATTTTGAAAGTTCTTTTTCTTCCATTAAGAACTAAGTACAAAAAGGATATAATACTATGGAAAATGGAAACAACAATTTTGTGAGCCAACAATTAAGCGGTATAGTAAGAAGAGCAACTCGGACTTTTGTATTCTGGCTGTAGAGGAAATAACATTATAACCGACATACTTCAAATCATATACTATAATGGGTAGAGAAGTACCTTGAATTCACTGGATTGTTTATCAGCAGGTGACATCCTTGAAACTTCAGTAAGCCATTCCACTGTTCCATTAGAAGGTTCACAGAGAGGAAAATAAAATTCCTTTCTCCTCTCCTTTCCATAATCTTCCAGCCTGATCAGTTTCCTTATGCAAGTGCCATATCAGGGGCTCAACACTGGTCTTCAATTTCAGCAAATTTGGCCCTTTGTTATGAGCAGTCAGGTCATCATGAATAATGAGGATCCTCTAATTAAGCCCCTGTATCACCTGCATTCTTAGAGAATGACCACTTTGCAGAGGCATACAAAATGAAAATGATTGACATCCAAAGATGGGTCACTTTTTCTACTTGATTGTTGAGAGATTCATTTGCAGTAAAATTTTTGGTGAATATTAAAAGGGAAAAATACACTCACAGACTATGCTTATTCAGAGAAATCTATCCATATGGCAATTTGTATCACCAAACTTATTTTATCACCAAACCTTGTTTCTTTCAAGTCCCTGATCAATCAGCAAATTTTCCAATATCCATTAATCCATGGAAACCCATTATTCTGACTATCACTTTTTCCAGCAAGCAATCAAATATACTGGTTGAAGTTTCACTCACTGGAAGGAATTCTATTTACCACTGTCATGACCCCCAATCATGACAATCCAATCCAAGATGACCCCCAATCAAACTGTAGTATAATTTTAGACTACTATTGTCTGATGTCAGTGTATCTATATATAAACCAAACCCCCTACTTTTTTCTTCTTTCATCAACTGATAGTAAGGAATTTCCCATGGAGGCATAAAAAGGTTAGAGCAGGTATTTAAAGCCTGAGTTTCTTATTCATGAAGTATATTTGTGACTCCAGGAGCTACTGAAGTACTATCTAATGTATTTTACTTCCATTTAATGAAAAATTACTACTATATATATCTTTTGTGGCTTGGCAGGTTACATAGCACTAAATTTAAATGGAAAGTTTAAGTTGCCTAATGACTTTGACCCCTTAGCCACATATATGGAGTCTATGAAGGTCCAATAAAACATCTGTTATTTGAAGTAAAGTAATCATCAAAGTTCTGTCATATTTCCTTCCAAAATTGAGTCCTACTCTTTTACAGCTAATTTCCTAATATTTACATGAATGAATTTTTGAAGTTGTTTGAACACAGCTGTCAAAACAGCCACCAAATAACTTTCTGAGAAAGTTGGCTTTGTCTTGCATATATATTTCTAAACGTCTTTGTGAATAAATTGCATTCTAAGCCTCCCCAAAGATACAGTACAGGATGTGATGAGCAGGGTCCCATCATAATGCACCACAACAGCAACAATTTTTTGAATATTTTAATTTTTTCTCCACATTATGCCAGAGATGCTCTGGCATGTCAAAATTATCAAATATAGGACACTATTGAATCTAGTTATCAATCAAGCAACCAAGATCACTCCAGGAACCTTGGGGGTGCTACATTAAAATCATTCTCATTCAAATGTAGTCATTTAAAATTTTGGCTGGATTTATTGTCATAACTCATGCTTCTGAAACTAAACAGTATACGTTCTCAAATAGCTGACAATAAAAATTATAACTTCAAACAATTATTTTATAAAGTATTGTTCCAAGAAATACATGTGATATTTTCCTTTGACAGTGATTAATTTTTATTATAAGAATTAATGTGGAACCAATAGGTGTTGGTGTACGTTAGTATTGAATAGAAAAGAATGCCTTTTTATAAACCAGTTACCTTTCATCAGGTTCTTATAGACTCTTTCAGGCAACTATCTATAGAAAGTGGTCAATGGGCTATTTGTGTTATGAAGAAAACTAAGTGGTAATTGATATTCCCATGTCTCAGCTACACCTAGTTCCTCTCAATTTACATAATTCCTACCCAATATCTACATTATAAGTCTCAAGGTCCTACTCCATTTCAAGTAATTTCCTTATTAACATAAGAGACTTTGTGAAGTTTTATAACTCAGGTAGTAATTTTGAAATTCACCCAATATGTGTTTGAGCTTATCAAAAACTACTATCACATTCAGGGCTATGGAGGTAATGGGAAAGGTAATATCGTGATGGATTCTAGTACCTGAGTGAGGACGATCTTGCAGAACTGGGACTGAACAGAAAGCTTAAGCTGCAAAGGCAGTCTTTAATTAGATACCAGAGGAAGCAGATGGAGAAGAAGAAATATTTTAGCACCAAGGCTCCATCATAGCCTTAAATCATCCAAAGTCCTTCTTATTGGCTAAATATACCAAGGAACCAGAGGATACATGACTTATAATATGTTAAAAAGAAGAGGTGGGAAATTGTAGACAATTATGTTATAAGTAAGCAAACTGTTGCTGAGAATGATAGCACATTTCATTTAGCCATTTTCTTATATATATTTAAATTGTTTCCAGACTATATTTTAATGAAAAGTAAACAAAACAGCTAAGTCTGTTGTAAAATGTGTAACATTTTCTCCAGTATATGTACCTCGTATAGGAATGCCCCAGGTTCAAATTCACAAACTAATATAAAATAATTGAACCATTTTACCTTTCCTCTAACTTCATAAAAGTTTTTTGTAGCTGTATATCTTTGCCAAAATTTTGAAAATCTGGAGGGTATAAAAGTATCTCAATGCTTTCTAGTAGTAGACGATTTTTTTTCAAAATTTGAGCAAACAGGATTCTGTTGAAAATATTAGTGAAACTGCTGGAAAATGAAGAATATAAGTATTTCAGACAACTGAAAATTTTCTTTGTCTTTCATATGGCCTATAAAGCCACTTAGATGAAAGCCAAAATTAGATGAAGAAAGATGATAAATCAAGTGTCAAAGTCCTATAGGAGGAAATCTAGTTTCTGGTATTGCTATACAATTTTGGAGGATTATTTGCAAGTTCAAGGTAATGGACTAGAGAAGACATGTAAAATAAGAAAGATACACTAACTTTTATATAATGATGGGATATTCTCTCTATTGGAGAAAAAAGAAGTTTTCATTAGAAGACACATCAGCTAGTGATATAATATTTCAGGGGAAATCAGGCTCAGTTGTGGCTTGATGCAGGGGGAAACAAAGAGCAGTGCCTTGCAGGGTGTAGGGGCATTTGTCCTATGTTTTGAAATAATGTTTAAAAAATTATTTGTAATGCTTTGTTTTACTAATGTTTCTAAATGATTTGAATCTATCCTCAAACAATTATTTTATACTATAATTTTCCCTTTTTGATCTCTTAAATTAGTTTTCAGGCTGTGTCAAATCATTTTTTTAATCGTATAAAAGGATGATAAGAGCCTAGTGCAGTGGTGCATGCCTGTAATCCCAGCACTTTGGGAAGCTGAGACAGGAGAATCACAAGTTCAAAGTCAGCCTCAGCAATAGCAAGGTGCTAAGCAACTCAGTGAAACCCTGTGTTTACACAAAACACAAAATAGGGCTGAGGATGTGACTCAGTGGTCAAGTACCCCTAAGTTCAATCCCCAGTACCAAAAAAAAAAAAAAAAGGATGATAAGGTTTAATATGCTTTCATTTCTTGAATTCACTTGAAAAGAATCAGAGAATGACATTCTTGAGTCACAGTTGTTTTCCTCAAAACTACATATGTTAAAAAAATGTAGTTGGATTCTTGTCTCATCTTACTTTATTCAACATTACAAGTGAGAATATTAAAAATGCCCTATTTTTAAAATTCTTTTGTTAGTCTTTTGCTATTTCTGTTTTCCTTTTTGAAAACTTTATGCTTAGATTTTCATAGAATTATTTCTCTCTTCCTAAGACTCAAAGAAGGCCACCATAATTTATAAAGACATTGGTCTGCTTCCATTCATCTTTCCTGGAATCCTGGTGAACACTTTCAATCTACAAACATGTCACATTATTTGACTTTTTTATGTTGCATTTTTTACTATAGATTCCATCCTATCATGCTCTGACATCTCTTCAGGGAGTATCCATTGTTTCTAGCCTTACTTCTGTTCTTGAAGTTTCATATATCCCCTCTATGTTAGTTATTTTTGTTCCTTTGCCCCATTACCCTGTTACTGTACTTCTTTATATTTCACATCAATTTCTACAATATAAATTCCATTATTCCATGCCCTCTGATGCTGCATTTGATTTCAATACTTCCCAGTCTCATCCATCTCTGTTTTATTTCAATCTGACTTTCAACCATGATTTTTGTCAATCATCTTTTGTTTGATCGTTCTACATTTTATCTCTTATTACAGTGGATCCAAGTTATATTGAATCATGTTGAAAACACAAACATCTTCTAACTTTATTCTTTTTTCTCATAGAAAGATTTTTTTCGAAGTCTCCTTTTTCTTACACTTGAATGACAAGAACCTTTTTTTTTTTTCATTGTGAAATCTATTCCTCAGCTAAAAATGGGGGGGGGGCATTTCTTTTCTTCCTTGTTCAATAATAGTAATAATAGAAAGATGTCATTATGGAAATAATTTTCACCAAGTGGAAAAGCTCTTCATGTTCTTTGCACCCTCTTCTAGATGGTTGTAGAATAAACATTACAGGCATAGTAATAGAGTGAATGTTTGACACACAAGTTCATCAAAAAGCGACATTTGCCATTCTGAATACCTAGTGAAGTAGCTACCCTCATTTTCACCTGACTGCACATAAGGTAAGTGCCCAGATTTCCAATGCTAAGAAATAAGAATCTGACTAAAATTTCAATTAAACAAAATGTGAACTATGATATAAATGTTTATATGTTAATAATCTTCCATCCTTTCAAAAATACTTTCTATATTTCTTTTATAATATTTGAATATTACCTATATATTTCAGATTCACTTTTCTGATGATGGAATAAGGGAATGAAAAAAATCAGTGACTGATAAACAGGACACTCAGATTGCATCAAAGATACATTTGAAAGACATTAAAACCTGAAACAACTCTTTATCTCCTCTGGGATGAACATCATGGCAGGGGCCAAAAAAGGACAAAAAACTGACACATAAAGAGTTTTGTGTTATATCACTTAATAAAAAGATCATAGGCAGAGAAGTCCCAGAGGCACAGATGCATAATCATGTACCAAGCATTCACTTGTGCTAGTGATATCGCCTTCTTGAGCATATTGTGGGTATTGCAGTTCTAGGTATCACAGAGGAACCTGTATATCCTATAATGAAGAAAAGGGTACTTTGGTGTATAACTCTTTAATCTGTATTAAACAAAAAATCCCAAAAGTTCCACAATAAGTTTGTATTGGGAAGAGTTCAGTCCCAATGCACAAATAACAACAAAAAAGACAAAGTGTGTACCCAGCATTTTTAGCCTCTGGAATGAAAGCCAGCCTCTATAAGCAAGGAGGTATGACACACATTCAGCTCATGAGGTGATGTCAGATACTAACAGACATGGATATGCTTTTTTCCTGGGTCCCAAAATAAATTTCCACATGTATCTTCTCACTGTGAACTTCTAGTATACCAATCCCAGCACAGTCAAATGTATTTTTAAAAATTCTCAAAGACAATGCTTGAATCCGATTAATTCCAAAAAATTTTGGAGGTTGGAGTTGAAGTTTTTCTTAGCAGGATGGAAAATATGCCAACCCATTTTCCTTGAATTATATTTTGGATGGTTCTCAAATTAATATATCTACAAAAATCAAGGAATCTTAAATTTACTCTATAAGATTTAAATTTTCTTTCTATTAGTAGAACAATATAAGACAGAGTACAGGAAAAAATAAGAAACAGAAATATCTTAATATCATAACACATGTGTGACTTTGCTAAATATTATCTCTAGTTCTTGTTTCTGTCATTAAATCATCTGCCAGAGCCTAAGACTATTCATTTTATTAGATAAATATCTCTTAAGTCCACCCAAAGCAGAAATGTTAAGCTAGAGAAGTGGTTGATATAAAATTGCATTCTCAGTTCAAAGAGGAGACTACCTGAGGTAGTCTCCTCTAACACAAGGACCTAACCTAACACAAGGACCCCATGTCCCTGTCTTTCCTTCTCCAGGAACAGTAAAGCTGTGGTAAAGGTAATTTATCATGTACATCCTTCTGGGTTGGCACACCTTATGCTAGTCAACCCTGCTAGTTTTGTTGCACATCCTTTCCATTGCTACCTTCACCTGTTATAGCTCCACTCCCTGCTGCCTTCCCGTTCATGTTAGCCACGGACCAAATTATGATATAAAAGCATTATCACTGCTTTCTTAAACTACATTACATTGGGGAAAAATTAAATCCAAATAAATGTAAGATTCAAGTAGTCCCGTCCTTCCTTCCATAGCTCCCCACAAGTTTCCTAATAATTTCTGTGAGACTTTACTGTCTTAGAAGGATCACATCCTCTTTCAGCAGAATTCTAGAAATTTTTATTATAACATGAATAGTTTATTATAACATGAATAGTCATACAATAAAAGCTTGGAAGGACAATTTGACCCAAACTTTCATTTTTGTACCTGAATTTTATGTCATTTGTGCATTATTTTATGGGGTTTAGATTTTGGCAAATAGCTCAAAATGGCTTCCTCCTGAGAAAAAAATTAAAAGATACACTTCTATATAACAAATATTTCTCAGAAGCTAATGAAACCAGTGTAAACCAATTCAACTTTTAAATTCCTTCCTATGGATATTTTGTTATTGTTTAACTGTAGGTATGTACAACTTTTAAAAATGAAAACAATCTTAGAGTATGCCTTAGTATGAGAACAATTTTTCAGCAAACAGAAAGTATTCTAAAATCAAAAACTCTATAGTATGTTTTTTTACTTTTTCCTCCTTCTAAGAGCTTAAGACTGAAATCAATGAAATAGTTCGAGTAAAGCATCCACCAATCTTTTCCCCTCTATTTCAGAAACATTCCGCTTTTTTCTTTTTTTTTTCCCTGATCCATTTCCAGAACATAACATCATAAATACTAGGCTCCTTATTACATGGTATAAATGGTACCTGACTAGAATACAAAATGCTTAGATAAAAGAATAAGAAATTTTAAGATTAAAATAAGTGATATAAACACTTACATTCATGAATACATACATAAAATGAAAGAGCTCAAAGAAATCTTACTGAAAAAAAGTTGTGCACATGAATTCTGATTTTTTTCAGGGCATACCAATGAAAACAGATACTGAGAAAAATTTAAATATGTAAAATACAAAGTAAACCATTACAAAATCTAGATATAAAAACCTGAATGTGTTTTTCAGATTATGAGAAATATTTTCCGATTCTGGCACGGAAAGCTTATAAAAATGGTCACAATCAATTCAAAGAGAATTTTGTAAGTATTTAGTGAAGTTAAATTATAAATATTCTACAGGACATGAAATACATTTCTCAGTATTTACATATTTCACCAAAATTTAAGCCAAATTACTGAAAGATACATATGAGGACATTTATTCTCAGTCTGTGTATTTTGTGATAGCAGAGTAGAAAACAGTCTAAGTGTTCAGAATACACAATGGATAAACAAATAATGTGATATATAGGAACAATGGAATACTTGACAGCAGTCCACATATATAAATATTAATCTCAATGAAAATCAAAATAATTAAGAAAAATTAAAATACAATTACAATGCTATTGAAGTAATTTTATAAATATGAAACCATGATGAACATCAAAATTTTTAAAAATGATATATAAATGATTTAAAAACACATATTGGATAGCTGTTAGTTGTGAGTACAAATAGAATAGGAGAAACAACAGAGACCTTTCACTTACTAGAAGAAAAAGTAGACTCAACTCATGTCGGCTTAGGAACCAACTTCCTCAACAAGCCTCCTGAAGTGCAAGAAGTAAAATCAAGAATCAATAAATTGGATGGTGTCAAACTAAAAACTTCACAGCAAAAGGAACAATCAAGAACATGAACAGAGAACCTACAAAATGGGAGAAAAACTGCCACCTGTATCTCAGATAGAGCATTAATCTCCAGGATTTATGAAGAACTCAAAAAGATCAATACCAAAAAACCCAAATAACCCAATCAATAAATGGGCAAAGGAACTGAACAGGCACTTCACAGAAGAAGAAATATGATTGGTCAACAAATATATGAAAAAATGTTCAGTATCTCTCGCAATTAGAGAAAGGCAAATTAAAACTACAGTGAGATTCTGTCTTACTCCAGTAAGAATGGCAATTATCAAAAATATAAATACCAATAAATGTTGGTGAGGATGTGGGAGAAAAGGTACATTCATACATTGCTGTTGGTATTGCAAATGGGTGCAACCACTCTGTGAAGCGGTATGGAAATTCCTCAGAAATCTTGGGACAGAGCCACCATTTGACCTAGTTATCTCACTCTTTAGTATATACTAAAAGGACTTAAAATCAACCTACTCCAGTGACACAGCCACATCAATGTTTTTAGCAGCTCAATTCACAAAAACAAAGCTATGGACCAACCTAGGTGCACTTCAACAGACTAATGCATAAAGAAAATATGGTATATACACACAATGGAATATCACTCAGCCATAAAGAAGAATGAAATTATGGCATTTGCTGATAAATGGATGGAACGGGAGAATATCATGCTAAGTGAAATAAGCCAACCCCAAAAAGAAACAAAAGCAGAATGTTCCTTTAGATAGGTGGATACTAACACATAACGGGAGGAAGAGGGAAGAACAGAAGTTCATTAGGTTTCATTAGGTTAGACAAAAGGGAAAGAAGGTAAGGGATGTCAGTTGGGAATAGGAGAGACAGTAGAATGAATTAGACATAGCTTTCCTATGTTCATGTACAAATACATGACCAGTGAAATTCCACATCATGTACAACTGTGAGAATGAGATCCTATTCAGAATAAGTTATACTCCATGTATGTATAATGTATCAAAATGCACTCTACTGTCATGTATACCTAAAAAGAATAAATTTTAAAAAAGAATGACATTAACAAAAAATAATACAAAATGGACTCTGCTTGGGGAAAAATGCAATCATAAGCACACTGGTTATGATACATCTAATTTTATAAATTTCTCATCAAATATATAAACAAAAGATGAATGAAATAAGGTCAGACTGAAAATGTTAAAATAACTTAACTTATTTTTTAAATCTATTAATGAAATCTATTAATGAAAATCTATTTTAAAATATTTTTTAATCTATTAATATTAAAAACAATATAAATTATGGATTTAGTTTTATGATACAGTTAAACTAAGTATAAATTGCACATATATATGTATATATTGCATATGAGTTTGAATATCTGTTTTGTTGTTATTGTTTCCAAGAAGTGTCTTGTCTTGAATTCATCAGCTCAAGCAATATTTCCACCTCAACCTTCCGAGCAGGTGGAACTACAGGGATGTGCCACCATGTTTGGTATATATAAATATATATATATATATACACACACACACACATATATATGCATATATATATACAAATTATATATATGCATTTTTCAACAATCCATTGAGAAGTCACTTTGAGTATGTAAATACAATAAATATTTTTCAGTGTACATCCTCCATGGCATCTAGCAAGTATTTGCTGCTCTGGACCTCCTTTTGATTTCTATGCTCTCATATTCATTTCCACATTTTCTCATCCTGATTTCTTACTACTTTCCTGATTGCTCCTTCTCATTTTAGTTCCTAGAATACTGTTCTCTTTCAGACCTCTAAGTAGCAAGTTTCTCCCATTCTTTTCTTATTCTGATAGCATTTCTCTTTATAGCCTGACCTTTATAGTCTAACCGCTTTATGCCACCAATGTCCTGTCTTTTTATGACCACAAAGATATCTCAATAGACCTTCAGATTCATCATTTCAAAATCTGCCCATAAGATCTTTACTCTGCAAAACCTAGTCTTCCTGCAGAATTCCCTACCTCATTGAGCAACTCTCGTATCTAAATGTTTTCATATTCCAAATCTATCCATTCCTCTTTGCCTTCACCTCCACAGATATTCACATTGTATCTTCAATATACTTTTGAATGAATTCTCTACTTCTACTCTTGATTATTCAAAACCTTTTCTCTATTGAGCAGCCATGCAATTATTGAAAGTATTCATTACAATTTCTTGCCAAAAATCATTTGGTAGATGCCTATCAGTAATAGCAATAGCATAAAAGAACAGGTTACAATAGGTCCTGTGAGTTCCTACTGCATCTGTTTTTCACCTTCCTCTTCAATTTCCTCTTGTGTTTTGATCAAGGAAGGCCAAGATTGACTGAGGAAAACTGTAGAGTTCATGTTCCAATGACAGTTCAGTCAGTCTTGCAGAAGCATGGATACTGTTCTTAGAGCTTATATTTTGGAAAGATAAGCTAAATTTGATTTAAACATGTACATAATCTTTGTATTTTAATGTGTTTGTACCTAACTCAAATACTTTAGAAATGCTTTAAAATAAACAAATAGTATCTGTGTCAGGATGTGACCATGAGCAACTTCTTCAGAGACTGGTTCCATCAGGATAGATATGTTTTACATGTTATGTAAAAATTTCTCAGGACCCATATTCCTTAGAATTTATTATGAATATTAATATAATCTCAGAACTCAATATAAATCTTTTGTTTTTTCCATAATTTCATGATTAACAAGTAATCAAATTACAAGTGAATGCACAGACAAGAATACATACATGATCATCTAGGTGGTTTTACTATCTTAATTATTGTGAATAGTAAGCAAAATATCTTCTTTTTGATATCCTTATAATACCTAGTGGTGTAACTATAGTTCACAACAGCCTATTTTATATTTTATAAATCATTGGAAGAGGTTGAAGAATTCAAACACAAAGTAATGGTAAGGAGATGGAAATATTAATTAGCCTGGTTCAATCAGGACATATTATATACGTGAATTGAAATATCACACTGTACCAAATAAATAAATGACATCATTATGTATTCATAAAAACTAATTAAAATGTTTAAGAAGAGAGAAATGTTAACTATCCAGATACAATCCTTATACACTGTATACATGTATTAAATTATAGCACTTTACCCTATTAATGTACACGATTAAAAAAGAATACACAGATGGTTGATAAATAAAATAATTTGTATACATTTTTAACTTTAACAGTTTAGAAACAGGTGATTTCAGAGAGAATAATACACAATACAGGCCTCAGGTGGGAGGCAGGAAGCCTAAAATGCAATAATGATCAAATTAACTGTTGCCTAAAAACTTCCCCCAATTAGATACAACTTGTTAGCAGGAGAGAAATAGCTCAGAAGTAATAGTGCAGAATAAAGCAGGGACAGGTATTCTCACCTGTATAATTTTGATTAAAATCCCACTTAACGTTCTAGATAATTCTTCATGTGAATTGGAAATATTTTGGAAATAATTCAAAAAGCAATACTTAGAGGTACAACATCAAGGAGATCAGTAATTGTCAAAATAAGTGAATGATAATTCCATTCTTAATCTCAAAGGAAATGTGATAAATATAGCTTCATGGAAAATAGAAATACCATCATCTAGAAAAGTGATGTAAGTTCATAATCACTCACAGCTGACAGTGAAGCAGCTTAATGTTTTATTTGGAGACATATGTCTTCAGAATAATACTGTGTTAAGTGAAACTAACAGCATAGAATCTCAGTCCCAGATAAATTAGATGGTTTCCCCACCATAGGAGTGCAGTGAGCCTTCCAGGGTGAATCCCCTACGTGATGAGGTAAGTAGATTTTCTTTCATCTATGAAATAACACCAGCCTTTTCATAGATTTGCATCCTGAACCACATTACCTAATGTCTCCTCTTGGTTTCCTGAACAATTGATTATATTTTTGGTTTCAATTTACTAAAAATTTTACAGACTTGATTTTTTCCTCCCTTTGTTCTACAAATACTCTTTATTTAATGTTTATGTTTTTTTTAATCAGCAGTCTATTTTCTCCTAACATTTCATCTTCACCTGACCAACTCAGTTCTTAGGTACATCTTATCTCCTTTCTTTTTTTTTTTAACATTTATTTTTTAGTTGTAAGTGGACAGAATATCTTCATTTTATTTTTATGTGGTGCTGAGGATTGAACCCAGTGCCTCACACGTGCTAGGGGAGCACGCTACCACTGCGCCCTAATCCCAGCCCCTTATCTCTTTTCTTTCTTCTGGAACTAATGTCTTCAGAATAAGACTTTACACTTTTATACCACAAGGACAAACATGTATGTTGTAAAAATATAGAAGTTCTTGTTGTTATAAAACTAGCTAAATGGTGAAGTATTTAAAAACAAAAGGTTTAAACCATCAATTCCTTTGTATTCCCTGCTTAAAAATTTCTGCACCTAAAATAAATTATATTGTGAATTAAGAGCTAACATTTGTGAAGCCCTATACTGAGTATTTTACATGCATCATCTAATTTGAACCTATCTTATTTATTTTGTAACAATAAACTATCTTAAGTTAGATTCAAAATTTTAAGATAGAGACAATGCCAGTTGCCAGTCATGAAGTCAGCATCCAGAGTCCATGATCTACTGGAAGAAAGAGATCAGAAAAACAGTAATTAAAAGAAAAGATTTCCTAAAACTTTCTTAAAATCCTTTACTTACCCCATTACATTTAAATGAATATCAAAGTCTTGATTTTTATAGTTATCCAGATCCAATTTTGTGTGTGCATGTGGTATGTTCTTCAGGAATCTGGGATTAAACAAAAGTAAAACAAAACAACAACAAAACAAACACCTCCATCTCAAAGCAAAAAGAACATGAAGAGGTAGAGCCTTATTTCATTCATTAACCTGGCAAAGTTTCTTGCTTATAAAAATCCAGTTCAAGCATAATCTGCTCTGAGAAACATCTACTGACACCATGAGTACTCTGTCTCCCCTCTGTGTTTCTGTACTGTTTTATCTTATAATACTTTGACCCTTCAGTATAACTTTTGGTTTTCTTATCCTGTATTAGGTAGATGATGTTAGTTCACTGACATTGTTGGTTTTTGTGTACCCTGAAGACAGTATCTAACACATAATAGATGCTTAGATCCAGAAGAGGCAGAGGATGGGAAGAAAGAAGCAGGGGAGGGAGGAGAAAGATAAAAGCCATCAATCAAGCTCCAAAGAAGAAGAGTATAATTATAAGGGAAGTGGTTGAGATTATGTGTACAGAACTGAGGAAACAATAGAGCATTAAAGAAAGCTAGAAGTTACCATTCAGTGCATTGAAGACAAGGAGTATGACTGCAGGCTAGTTAGTAATAGGATATATTTCTCTAAAGCTCTATGATATCCAATGAAAATATAAAATAAATAATAATTACTATTATCATACACAGTAGTATATCTTGAAGTAGTAACCAATAATAGAGGAAAAGTATTCCATATATTTAAAGGACATAAAGCTAGTTTTTAAGCAAAATTCAATGAAAACAAATACTTGTATTATGCATATTTTTAAATATTTATTTAACCAATTAGTTATGCTTCTTTTTCCAGTAACAAGATATGTGATTTTTTAATTTTGTGTAAACTGATTATGATATATGTAGCAATGTAGACAGTGACTTTTATTGTCATCATTATTACAATCGCAACTAATATTCTCTTAAACACTTGCTCTATAAAAATAAAGCTTCATTTTTCATATTTTGCTAATCTTGTTCACTTACTTCATTTAATTAATATACACAAACTTTAACAGATACAGCCCTACGTTGATTTCTTTCAGTCTTATGATCTCTAATTATTGTCAAGTTGTCTTCCATTCATTTGTTTCTGTTCTTTTCAGTATTATATTCATTGTAAATGCAGCTGCACAATTAATTTTTCTCTCCCTGAGCTCATATTACTTCAGTTACTTAAAGAACAATTTCCTGCTCACAAGAGAATTGGGCTGAAACTGTTATTTTTTGCATTTTTGAGCTTCTATTGAATGGCTCCCTTATATCTAGTTAACAATCTGTGTCTGCACTTTTAGAAGAGAACTGCAACCTTTCAATGAATCCATCTGGGCCGTGTTCCATTTTTAAATCTAGGGCATTTTCCCATTTGACTCCCTCCTGATAAAATGTTCCCAGACTTGAAGTTTAAATGTGTGAGTTATTTAACTACTTCAAGATCCAAGTTAAATAGTATATTTTCCACCATATTGTGTTTGTATTCATCCGCAACCTTGTTCTTCCTGTGGACACGGGTTTTCTAAACGAGATATGGGGGAACATGAAAGGTGTATAAAATATACAATAAATGAAATCCAGCTGCTACCAAAATTATTTCTACAGTTTTAATATAATGTATAACAAATTGTGGGACCTTTTCATTGATTTTCTTTTTATTGTTACTGAAACAGTACCACAAACTTGGTGGTTTAACCAAAAGAACTACATTGTCTTACAGATGTGTAGGTGGGATGACTGACACTGGTCTCATTTGTTATAAAATAAGTGTTTTCAGGGTTGAGTTCCTTTCTGGAGGTTCTGGAGGAGAATCTGTTTCATCACCTTTTCTAGATTTTAGAGGCTGTGCACATTCCTTGGCTCATGGATCCTTCTTCCTTCTTTAAATCCACTAGCAGTGAGCAGAATTCTAATAATGCTCCCATCTATCTGATCTCTGCAATGGTAAGTTTCTGTGATTTTTAGAACCCAGGTGATACAATGGAACAACTCATATAATCTAGAAAAATCTTTTCTTGTCATGATTTTTATACTTAATCTGCAAAGTCTACGGTCTTTGACTATAATACAGTTCTAAGAAAGTCTTGTCAACATCTATGAGAAACATGCAAGCCAAAGCTGCCAATCTGAGGAGTTATTCATCCCCTAGTAATGGGCCTACAATTCCATTCATGCTGATTGCTGTCATTTGTTGGGAGCAGCTCACATGAAGTATGGTCTCTGTGTGAACATAGTGAGCACAGAAGCTAAAATCTTCCACCAGTTCCTCTTTCTCTACTCAGAGACCTAAAAAATGTACTTTCCTGTCCTCTTTTGTCTGAGATGCATTGTTTGTGCTTTGAGAACTTCATTTCCCAGACTTCTTGTCAAATTCCTTTTGGTGGTTTCAGCCAAAAACAGGTGCTCACAGAAGACTTGGAGGTAGGAGGTAGTGAGAGACGGTGGCATCTTCCCTTTTCTCTCTTTTGCAGTGACTTAGAAGGAGTTTCCAGCATGGGCTGTACCTTCTCCAGGGCCCCAACTTTTTAAAAACTACTGGTTTTCCTTTAAATCCAGTTCTTGTTGGCTTTTGCTGTTACTGGGGTTCCAGCTCACTTGAGAGAAACTAGCTGGAATTTTATAAGCTATCCATGCTTTTTTTTTTTTTTCTTCTTCTTTCATTTTGTTTGTTTGCTTGTGGTCCTGGGGATTGAACCCAGGTCCTTGTGCATGTTAGGCAAGAGAGCCCTCATCTATTTTTTATTGCCTCTTGAGCTTCTGGCTGTTTCTAACTTCTAAGGTGCAATATCATCCTCTCTTCTAAGTTCTTTTGTCATTTTTAAACTAATTTCTTGCATTAAAATTCATTTTTTGAAACATGTAGGATGGGATTTTTCTTTTTCTTGCTATAAACTAAGTGATACAGAAATGTTCCTGTGTAGATGATTTTAAGGAAAATTATCCTAGGTTTGATTTATGTTTCAGATGTGTATTATCATCAACAATTGGCAAGCACTATTATAGACATTGGGGATATGATAGTAAACAAAGCATATGGATATCCCTGTTTTGAAGGTTGTAGTCTTATGAATAGGAACAGATAATAAATAATTCATAAAACAAATACATAAAATATATAACAATTTTGAACTTAATAATGGACAATAGTATAAGGCAATTGGGATTTTCATAAATTGTGGTATTTGAATGTAGTGATGTATTGGGTGATCAGGATAAGTTTCAATGAAAGAACAATGTTTAAACATAATGTTGAAGGAGGTGATGAAGTAATTTGAGTTTATCTATAGGAGAAATATTCCAGGGAAAGGAAATGGTCCAGGCAAAGACTAAACATGGAATACGTTTACTATGTTCAGAAAACAGCTAAAACTCCAGTATAGCTGGACCTGAATGATTTAAGAGAGAGTAATATGAAATAAAGTCAGAGGTAATGGGGGATGAGACCATGTGGGAATATATAGGCCACTTAATGACTTGAATAGCTAAAGAGAATTTCACATTTTATTATGGAAAAGGAAACTATAAGAAGATGTAAGCCGAAGTAGGGCATAATGAATTAAGTTTTAAAAACTCACTCAGACTTCTGTTTGTACAGAGAGTTAATGTGGGAAATATAAGGAAGGAAACAAGGATACCAGTCAAGAAACTATTGCAGATAACCAGTTGAAAAATGATGGTGACATAGAACAATATGGGAGCTCTAGAAGTGAGTGAGGACAAGCAGCCAGAATTAGGGTCTATTTAGAAGGTACAGTCAGGTAAATTTCTGCACAGTTTGGGGGTCTTTGATACAAAGAGTAAAGTTAAAAATGATACCATGATTTGTAGTATAAACAGCTAAAATAATGATTTCTACTATTGAGGTGGTAAGGACTGTGGAAGCATCAGACATTTGACATATATTAAATGTGAGATTCCCATTAGCCCAATACATGGATGAAATTCAGGAAGAAATTTGAAATTAAAATATACATTTTGAAAAAATCATGTAGGTAATATTAAAAGCCCTGAGACAAGAAGTAATCAACAAGTAAATATATAGCAAGAAGAATAAAGTTAATTATTATTAAAACTGATGGTTAATTCTGGCCAACCTTTTATTTGGGTGACCATGAATTTCAGTTATGTACTTTACTTGAAGTTTACTTTGCCAGAGTTGTCGCTTTTCTGTCTCCTTCATTAGTTACTCCTTCTCAACCACTTTTGTTTGTTCTTGTCTCATCTTTTTTAACCTCTTAATTTATAATGGCTTAAAACTCAATTCTTAGACTTTATGTGCAGAGCTGGACTATCCCTTAGTCTGCAGATAATGTCTAGCTTCTGCATCTCCCTCAATCTGTTCCATTTTCTACTCTCTACCTAACAATCCTTACTTCTTCACATGCTTAGCCTACTTAGGATGAAGGTTCTTATATAGGTTTCTATTTTAAAAGAGAGCCTCAAAGCAAAGTAGCTTAGAAAGAAAGCATTTATTTTTTTCTTAAATATAGAGTCCCAAATTGACCTGAACAATTTGACAATCTTTCAGAGTCTGAGATTCTTTCTGAATTCTGATTTCTACATGCCCTTTGATATTGTCTTCTGCAACATAGGCTAGATAACAGGTATGTTTATGTTCTAAAGCTTTTAAACTTTTGAAGCAACCTCTTGAATTTATTTGTTATAGTTCTAAGAATCCATAAAAACAACTAATGCCCTTGAATGCCACGTTTATCAAGACAGAAAATATTAACAGATAACTTTGGATCCACAGTGTATCAGCCCTTGTCTCTGTCGGCCAGGATGTGAATGCCAGATTTTCTCGTCTCCTAGTACATTATGAGACAGAGAGAGAAATGGAAACAGATATTTGTGTGTGTGTGTGTGTGTGTGTAGATAAAAATTTTCCTGAAATCTTCTTTATCAAGTAAAATGGAAATATTTGATGTTGATGGCACCGATGATATTGTTGCAATTTCTTTTGTTATCTTTGTTGCCATTTAAATTGCAAAAAGGTATTTTTCAAATTTTTGCTACCTCAGCTATTTCATTGTATAAAGATACAGAAGAATATTTAGATTATTTAAGTGAGAATTCACTTTCATCTTAGATCTTCCATAACATCAACTAACTCCATATCTAAATGGCAAATTCCATTGAATTTGCAGTACTGAATTAGCAGTACTGTTTAGATGTATGACTGCAAAGAGATAGACTGCCAAACATAAAGTACAGCACTCAGCTATTCACATGTATTTATTCTTATGTAAAAAGGAGTTATTGATTCTTATGTCTATTCATAAATCAGTTTTATAGTCATGCAATCAAGGTTCAGGGAGAGTTTCTAATTCAGGCTGGTAGATACTCAGGACATGAAATATGTTTAAATTTAAACAAACAGCTCTAGCCTCAAAACTTGTGTTTCTACTTTCTGTCTTTTAAGAGATCTTTTGCCCTTTTACTATAAAACACAACCTGTGTTTCTAAACACCATAATGTCACATTAAAAGAATAAACATGCTTTGAATATATGTGCTTCACCACAAAGGTTTGTTTCCTATAAATGTTTTTCAGTCTTTACTGAACATTAATTTAGTACTTGTATTCTAATTGCTTATTTGTGTATTTCTAAAAATCTTAGCTATGGGAATCCCTGCCAAGGCCTGCCATAATCAGTTGATTCTCTTATGTTGTAAATAACTGCTTATCCAAGCCTGCAGACTGATCATCTTTACAGATTCCTGATGCAACTTTGTATATAAGATACTTAGTCATTATTATGTAACTACTAAGCAATGTAACATGGTAATGCTGATAGCATAATAAATTGTATTTAGGATTCAAAAATTATATCCAGTAATCTACCTTAAAAAGTGCAAATTTGTAAAAAAAAAAAATTAAATAATGTGATTTTGCCAGAGTGTTAATGTGATACAGCTAGGATAAAAGAAGCTTCTTGCTAATTGCTAAGTCCCCATTCTCTCCTTCCTACAGCCTGGCAAGATCTTACCCTGGGAGGAAGAATTTCATCACCACCAACTCCAGCACAACTCTATTTAGGAAACTGGGGGAAAATAAGACTCCCTGTACACTGAACACCCCTCCACCCACAACTAGATGTCCTCTAGTAGCTTTAACTATAAAAGGATTCATTTAACATATTTTAGTCAACTACTTTCTTTGAAATTTATATGTGAATTTGCCAAACATTAATCCAGTCTTTGGATGAACAACTTTAGTAGCACATTCTGATGCAAATAGTAGAAATTCAGTAAACATTTATTAAGGAAGTGAAGGGATAAGTAATTGACATGCCCTTGGAAAGATCTCACTGGTGAACTCAATAACTTTATAAGTATATGTTTATCTCCAGTATTTTCTATCTTATTAAGTCGTACATCACACCATTTCTTATTTATTCTTCCTTAAATGGGATATTCCTAATGCACTATCTTGACTACAGCCTTGATGAATTTTGTGGAGGGAAAAAACCTATGAAATTTTATTCATTTTACATTTGTTAATGTTTACAATGCTATCAGGTTTTGTGGAGTAAATATAAGAATAGTTCAGTTAAAATTAAATCAAAGGCCTCATTGATTATGTGACTGTTATGAGAACTAAATACTATTCAACAATACATCTTGATTATGTTTAACAAAGTTAGAATTCAGTCTAGAGGAAGAATCATTCAGTATACACCAATATTTTAAGTTTCTGGTATCTTTTACTGATTGTTAAAAAGAGAACTTATGTGAACTCCAATGAAAACAAATGTTGAGTCTAAGAAAACTTTAATAGGAACAGGTTTCTGAACTAGAAAACAAATATTTTTGGTTGAACTTTTCATCTTAAGCTAACAAGTTGTAAGCTGAATTAATGAAGTTGAAACTCAGGAAAAGAAAAGGAATCTAAATGTTTATATTTTGTTGCCATCCCATATGCCTAGAATTCAATACTCATAGACTAAAGTAGTCTCCCTAGAGAGATGTGTGAACAGGAAGGAGAAAAAAACTGAAAACAAGATCTGAGGAGCACTACTTTCAGAGATGAGGAAAAGGATAAATGGTTAATGAGGATGATAACAAAAGACTAAGAAGAAGAAAAAATCAGGAGACACTGATGTAAAATCAAATGAATAAAGTCTATCAACAAGAAGGATTGATCCAAAGTGCCAAATGCTTCATAGAGAGGTGGAGTTACATTAAGATCAGTGGACTTGGGAAGAGGGAAGACATTGGTGAGATTAACCTGAATAATTTCAAAAAATTGGTAAAATAGCAAATGAGTCACCATGAAAAAAGAATCTGAGGAATTAGAAACAATCAACTCAAACAAATCTTTCAAAAAAATTTGTACAATAATAAATGAATAAAAAAGTTAAGGAAGGTGAAGCTAAAGATAAATATAATAATAATAATGCTTATCACAAATGTGTGGTCCTACACTTGAAGTGAAGTGAATCACCTTGTTTTCTAACATGTTCAACTGCTTTTGCGAAGGTCTAATTGGCTAGCTGGGTTTTTTGGTTTTGGGGTTTGTTTTTTTAAGAACTATTACTTTCTTAGGCAAAAATATATAAAGATAAAGGAGTTAATGATATTTCTAAAATTCTTATTACAAAAAATGAATCATGGAATATAAGCTGGGTCATGAAAAAAAAATCCAGGAACATGGGATGTTCAAGACTGGGCAAAGGATAAATTAGTTAAAGATCTTGCTTTTGGTGATGGTTAATTTGTAGGTTATGACTAAGAATTAGTAAATGAAAATGTCATTGAAATTTAGGTGATAGGGACCACCACAGTTGGTTAGCATATCCTCCTAGGCTTTGACAATCGGAAATAATCACAACAATTCAGGAACGGTGACTATAGGCTGAAAGTGACTTAGGCTATTGACTATGTTAGTTACATAAGAAAAGACAAATAAGTATAAGGCAGACCTAGAAATATGAAAAACATGCTAAATCAACTTTGTACAATTAATGTTTTGTTAACAGACCAAAAGATAAAAATATCTCAATAGATATTATATAACTTTTCAATAGAATAATTAATAAATTTTAAAATGGATATTTAAAATAGATATGTGTGTATTCATTTATGGAAAGCATATTAATTTATATAACTACCATTATTATTTAACTTTGTTTTAAGTATCCTAGCTGAGACAATTAGAAAAAAATAGAATATATGTATCAGAAAGAAGAAGATAAAACTACTTTAAGCATTTATTTAATTTTAATATTATTGGTAATTTGGAGGATTAATCAAGTGATTTGCATGGTCTCATTCAGTTAACCTTCGAATGCCTCAATATCTCTTCTGTATGATGTCCATGAGGGCCACTCTAAATATTCCTGAGAAACATTGATTTTTGCTTCCCCTCTGCATCACCAAGGGAATATCTATTGACTGAAAGAATCAAAAACACTTCTGATTATTTAGGATCTTTATACATACATACATACATTAACCCTCTTCACGAATAATCTCCTTAACTGTTTATTTTTGATACTATGTTCTATGAACATACCAATACTTTTTTCTACTGGTAGAGGAAGTTCACAAAATTATAATAAAATTTAAGCTTAGCTTTCATATTACCTCTATAATAATTAAATATTCATTTGTTAATACACTTATACTGTGAAAAGCAGAGTACAATGAATGAAGACAATTGCAAAATTAAATGGTGAAATAGGTTGAGATACTATTTGATTTTCATTCCAAATAGAAAATATATTTTCTTAATTTATTATTTATCTTCCTCTATTCACTTTTTTCCCCATCATGTATCTTCTTCTCATATTGTTTGAAAATAAATGGAGTCAAAACAATAACTCATTGATTTATCCAACAAAATTTTAACAAATATAATATCCTTGTATTAACAAATTCCCAAATATTCTAAATTCCGTGGAAAACCTGAAAGGACTAATGTAACAAAACCTCATTGCTTGATCTATGCCTCAAGGATGGAATTGATGTTTTTCAGCAAGCCTAAGCAGACGCGAATGGATGCCCTCATAAACACAGTGCTGGAAGCTAGCAAATTATTTTCAGCTTTGTTTCCTAGATTTTCCTTCACTGTTCTAGACCAAACACATCAAAAGATGTATTACGTTCTAGAATATCAGCATAGTGATTTCTGCTACTGAACATGTTAATCAATGGAATTAATACATTTGTGTCTATGTTCTCATTTGTTTTCCTTTCTTCTTGTATTTACCCACTTGTTCTCCTGTATATTTCAGGTTTTCTTATCAATGAATATATTGTGGTCTGATTTTTGTTCTTTATTCCATTCAGAAGCAAGAACTATACAGTTGGGCAATCAGAAAAGGCAAACACTTACACACACACATTTTTATTCATAATGTGTCATTGAGTCTTGTCTTCCAAACTATCTTTTCACTATAAAATAATTTAAAAGAATCCATCAGGGGGCCTGGGATGGTGGTGGCTCAGTGGTAGAGCACTTACTTTGCATGTGTGAGGCAGTGGGTGTGATCCTCAGCACTGCATATAAAAATAAATAAATAAAATAAGGGTTCATTGACAACTAAAAAATATTTTTAAAAAATAATTCATAAATAAAATTTTCTACAAGAAATGTATGAAAGGATCATTTATTTTACATGTATGTGATATATTAAATATTACATGATTCCAAATAAAAGATGTTACTATTATTTTTTTGGAATTTACTAACTAACAGGGACACCAAGATATTTACCCCCAAAAAATAATTAAAGGAAAAGTGATAAATAGTTGGTCTTAGAAGAAATAAACACAACAGTATAGGTTTTTAAGAATATACTAAACTGCATGGTGACTCACAGAATGAAAATAAGACATGAAGAAGAGAATTTGAGTAAAATTCTGATGGACTAAATTGAGTGTACATCAATAGGTAACAGAAGTGCAAAGGCAGGGAATAAGTGGATTTCTGAAATGCAGCAAGCAGTAGAGTTTCATGGAAGAGTAAGAGAGGAACAGTAATTAGAGCAGGGTACATGTGGTACAAAAGTTTTGAGTGGTAGGCATGAGGTTAGTATTAATTTATTCATTGCCAATGTAAGCAAGATGGGCTACAGAATTCTCAGGACCCAATGCAAAACAAGAATGCAGAGCTCCTTTTTCAAAAATTAAGAGAATTCCAAGATAGCTACAGCAAGGTAGTAAACCAAGTGTGGGTCCCCTCTAAGTGGGAGGCTCTATGTAATGCACAGGTCACACACTCATGAAGCAACTCTACTGGTTAGTCATTGTTTTAGACTGTCAGAGTAAATGAATGTTGTAGTTAAGGAAAAGATATTCAGCAAGAATGTCCAAGAAAAGGATAGGGAAAGAGAATAAGAAAGGGGAAACAAATAAAGAACACTGGGGCAATAGAAAGGGATTATAACCTAACTTCCAGGAATGAAAAGGAATAAAATGGTTTTGATGTATATTGGGAAAGAAAAAAATACCCACAAGAGTTGGTATGTAAAAATCAGCTAAAAAGATAAATAAGAGAACTGAAAAAAGCTGAGTCCATATTGTCACTTTGGGTGAACAAGAGAAGAAAATGAAAACAACAAAAATAGTAAAATTAGAAAGAGAAAACCATTTTTGGGGGCGGGGGCTGGAACTTACTTGCTTCCTGTCTGAAACCAACCATTCATAATGTTTATGGAAGAAATAGAAATTTTAAGATTGACTGAATATTTGGTGGTATTAATGTGATACTGGTATTTGTGGTTATATATATTTTTTAATTTATTTATTCTAATTGAGTATACATGACAGCAGAATGCATTTTGATTCATTGTACATAAATGGAGCACAACTTTTCATTTCTCTGGCTGTACACAGTATATGTGCAGTTATACATTGTAACTAGGGCATTATTGTCCATCTCATTCCACCATCTTTCCTGCCCACATATCCCCTCCCCTTATTTCCCTCCCCTTTGACCGAAGTTCCTCCATTCTCCTCACCTCATTATGGATCAGCATCCACTTAGCAAGAACATTCAGCCTTTGTTTTTTGGGGATTGGCTTACTTTGCTTAGCATGATGTTCTCCAATTCCATCCATTTACAGGCAAATGCCATAATTTTATTCTCTTTTAATGTTGAGTAATATTCCATTGTGTATATATGCCACAGTGTCGTTATCCATTCATCTATTGAAAGTCATCTAGGTTGGTTTCACAGTTTAGCTATTGTGACTTGAGCTGCTATAAACATTGAAGTGGCTGAGTCACTACAGTATGCTATTTTTTAAGTCCTTTGGGTATAGACTGAGGAGTGGGAAAGCTGGGTGAAATGGTGGTTCCATTCCGAGTTTTCTAAGGAATCTCCTTACTGCTGACCAGATTGGTTGCACCAATTTGCAGTCCCACCCGTAATGTATGCATGTGCCTTTTTCTCCACATCCTTGCCAACACTTGTTTGTATTCTTGATAACTGCCATTCTGACTGGAGTGAGATGAAATATTAGAATAGTTTTGATTTGCATTTCTCTAATAGCTAGAGATATTGAACATTTTTTCTTATATTTGTTGACTGATTGTATATCTTCTGAGAAGTGTCTGTTCAGTTTCTTAGCCCATTTATTGATAGAGTTGTTTTTTTTTCTTTTTATGGTGTTAAGTTTTTGAGTTCTTTATATATACTGGATTTCAGTGCTCTCTGATGTGCGTGTGGCAAAAATTTGCTCTGAGAATATAGGCTCTCTGTTCATCTCACTGATTGTTTCTTTTGCTGAGAAGAAGCGTGTTAGTTTGAATCCATCCCATTTATTTATTCTTGCTTTTATTTCTTGTGCTTTAGGAGTCTTGTTAAGGAAGTTGAAGCCTAATTCGACATGATGAATACTTGGACCTACTTTCTTCTCAATTAGGTGCAGGGTCTCTGGTCTAATTCCTAGGTCCTTGATCCAATTTGAGTTGAGTTTTGTGCATGGTGAGAGATATGGGTTTAGTATCATTTTGCTGCATATGGATTTCCAGTTTTTCCAGCACAATTTGTTGAAGAGGCTATCATTTCTCCAGTGTATGTTTTTGGTGCCTTTGTCTAGTATGACATAACTGTTTGTGTGGGTTTGTCTCTATGTCTTCTATTCTATACCATTGACCTACAAGTCTATTTTGGTGCCAATATCACACTGTTTTTGTTATTATGGCTTTGTAAGATAGTTTAAGGTCTGATATTGTGATGCCTCCTGCTTCACTCTTTCTGCTAAGAATTGCTTTGGCTATTCTGGGTCTCTTATTCTTTCGAATGAATTTCATGATTGTTTTTTCTATTTCTACAAGGAATGATGTTGGAATTTTAATTGGAATCTCATTGAATCTGTATAGCGCTTTGGGTAATATGACCATTTTGATGATGTTGATTCTGCATATTCAAGAGCATGGGAGATCTTTCCATTTTCTAAGGTCTTCTTCAATTGCTTTCTTTAGTGTTCTGTAGTTTTCACTGTAGAGGTCTCTCACCTTTTTAGTTAAATTGATTCCTAAAATGTTTTTTTTTTTTTTTTGAGGCTATTGTGAATAGAGTAGTTTTCTAATTTGTCTTTCAGAGAATTCATCACTGATGTATAGAAATGAATTTGATTTGTGGCTATTGATTTTATATCCTGCTACTTTGCTAATTTTTTTTATTAATTATAGAAGTTTTCTGGTGGAATTTTTTTGGATTCTCTTAGGAAAGCATCATGTCATTGGCAAATAATGATAGTTTAAATTCTGGACTGATAGAATGCCTGGTAGTATCTCTATTTTTTTGTAATTGCTAAGAGTTGATTTGTGGCATAACGTATGTTCTATTTTAGAGAAGGATCTATGTGCTGGTGAGAAATAAATGTATTCACTGTTTGATGGAGGAAATATTCTGTTAATTCTAAATTATTGATTGTATTATTGAGTTCTATGGTTTCTTTGTTTAGTTTTTGTCTGGAAGATCTGTCCAATGGTGAGAAATATGTTAAAGTCACCCAATATTATTGTGTTGTGATCTATTTGATTCTTGAAGTTGATAAGTTTATTTGATATACACAGATGCTCCATTGTTCCGGGCATAGATATTTATGATTGCTATATCTTGCTGAAGTATGGTTCCCTTAAGCAGTACGAAATGACCTTCTTTATCCCTTCTGACTGTCTTTGGCTTGGAGTCCACTTTATCTGATATGAGGATGGAAATCCCTACTTGTTTACATGGTCCATTTTATTGACGTGTTATTTTCCATCCTTTCACCTTCAGTCTGTGGATATCTTTTCCTATGAGATGGGTCTCTTGAAGGCAGCATATTGTTGAGCCTTTTTTTAAAATTCAATTTAACAGTCTATGTCTTTTAATTGATGAATTTAGGCCATTAATGCTCAGGGTTATTATTGAAATATGGTTTGTATTCCCATTCATTTTGGTTAATTTTTGGTTTTTAACTTGACTTGATTTCTCCTTTGATTGGCTTTTCCTTTAGTGTAGTTCCTCCCTTGGTTGATTTTCATTGTTATTTTTCATTTCCTCCTCATGGAATATTTCGCTGACAATGTTCTCCATTACAGGCTTTCTCATTGTAAATTCTTTTACTTTTGTTTATCATGGAAGGTTGTCATCCATTTTCTTTCAGAGAGTGGTATTTCTTGTTCCAGGATCTCCTGTCTTTGGGTGTCTGGGTTGAGAAAACTGCTGAAATTTGAATTGGTTTCCCCTGTATGTAATCTGAACCTTCTCTCTTACAGCTTTTAAATTTCTATCCTTATTATGTATGTTAGGCATTTTCATTATAATGTGCCTCAGTGTGGATCTGTTGTAGTTTTGTACATTTGGTGTCCTGTAAGCCTCTTTTATTTGATTTTCCAATGCATTCTTCATGTTTGAGAAATTTTCTGATATTATTTCATTGAAGAGATTGTACATTCCTTTGGTTTGTATCTCTGTGCCTTCCTCTATCCTGGTAATTCTTAAATTTGGTCCTTTGGTGTTATTCCATAATTCTTGGATGTTCTATTCATGGTTTCTTACCATCTTCATGGTGTACAACTTCATCTTTAAGATTATATATTTTGTCTTCATTGTCTGAGGTTCTGTCTTCCAAGTTGTCTAGTCTATTGTTGATACTATCTATTGAATTTTTTATTTGATTTATTGTTTTCTTCATTTCAAGGATTTCTGCTTGTTATTTTTTCAGAGTCTCTATCTCTTTTTTGAAGTAATCTTTTGCTCCCTGTATTTACTCCCTTATATCTTTGTTGGTGTGATCAATGTTGCTTGTATTTACTCTCTAATCTTTTTGTTGGATTGATCAATTGTTGCCTGTAATTGCTCTCATATTATTCTGTGCTTCACAGATCATTTTTATTATGTGCATTCAGAACTCCTTCTCTGACATTTCAAAATAAAATTTTGACTTTAAAAAAAATGATGAACAGCACAAATTAGTTATATATAGGGACAGTAGCTTTTCATGTTCAGTTGTCTCTGATGTGGCTTATACAAAATAATTGTTGTTCTGTTAACTGAATACTACTCTGTAATTTAAAAAAAAGTTACAGTTGCTTTGTTGACATTCTGAATGCTTCTAAGTAAATACAATGTTTTTATCAGTAAAAAAAAAAAAAAAAGTGACTTCTGGCTCCCACTTTCATAGCCATTGCAGTACATTAAGCTCCACAGAGCAATCCATCATGAGGGACACTGTGATTTAGGGTGACCTAATGGAGGAATGCCAAAGTACAATTACATAGAAAAATTATAGAGTAGCTGGGGTAAGGATCAAATGTCAGAAAAATTTATCAGAAGAAGAGCTATAGATACAAAAGTTATAAAACCCCAAGAAGGGATCAGTTTTACTCTTTAACAATGAATTGTTCAAACAATTTATCCTTAACATCAAGAGAGTGAAGTACTCATGTGATTTTATATCCTGATTTTCTTACCCAAGATTTGCCTGGGCTGCCTTCTATGTGAGGCTCTATGTAAATGTGTGAAGATCAAAGGGATAACTAGTGAAGAAATATTTGAATAAGAAAATCATTTGAACTTTACCTTTGAGGGTACCAACCCTTAACATTTAATAGTTAAGAAGAGAAAAATGAAACAATACTATAAAGAATATTTTAAAAGAATAAACAGGAAAGTAATGAGTCATTGAAGTTACAGGTATAAAGACTTTTAAATTTTAAATACCATTTTAGGTAATGGTATTTCAATGTGTTGACAGTCACATAAGGTAACTGAAAATAGAAGATGTACTTGCTGGTATGTTAAAGGTATTTACAGAATATCTCTCTTGTTCTCTTGTGTTGTTGTAGGTAGTAAGGATAATGCATACAAAAATTGTAAAAAAAAAAACCAAAAGGCAAGATTTTTACTTGGTGTTGTCATCTTTCCCCTGCTCTGTCCATTACCCTAAAGGTAGTCTTCTAAATATTTCTCATAATTATTGAGTACAATAAGTAATAACTTACTTATCACTTATAAGTAATAAGAATCTACTTCTATGGATCTGTTTTTAGCCATCAAACACCTACAAAGGAAGATCATTGCTGTAATGATGTTGGTATCATTAATTTCTAACACAGTGACTACATTGTAATAGATCCAACACATTCAAGTCAACGTTTAACATACACATGTGGTCCAAATTTTGTAAAATGTTAAAGTATATTTTTTGTCTGATTTTTTCCTAGGCTTAGAAACAAAACTGTTTGTCATGGAACTTCAAATAGCAGTCCTCATAAGTTGTTCCATTCACACACGGTGACTCTCTAAGCTCCACAAATGTGAGAACCTTAAGATGAAGGTTCATGACATCCTGAAACTCTGGGAAATCAGGTAAATGTAGGATTATCACAATCCCTGAAGAAAAACTAACATTAGGGATCTCTTGTCCATCAAGTTCTTATCTCAGTAATATCATTTCATTAGATCTTCACTCAAGGATGTTCCAGCGCATCTGTTCATGTACCTGGAAAAACAAAAACACAACCTAATGGTGCCAATGTATGTTGCAAAGCTGTTTAAGTGAATCCAGTCATGAATCACTTTATTTTGAATATACTATGGCAGAGTAATAAATCATCAAATTTAACATTTTTGTCAAATTAAAAGAAATTGCTGTTGCTATTTTTAAAATACACACAGATTTATTTGTTTCAAATATACATGTAGCTTTAATTGACCCTAAATTCAAATAAAACCAAAATATGAAAATTTTCCTTCAGAAGAAAATGAGTATTTGTCAAAATAAATTCTCTGGGTTGTTCTCCTTAGATTAAAAGGCTTGGGACCTGAACCAGCATGTGTTAACAACTTCTGTTGTTAAGGGTGTTTTCACCAATAACTGATTTAGATGGCTCAGATATCTTTTGCTTCCTAGTCCTACTGAAGTTCATGATTAATTTATATTTGTATTGGCCATACCTATTTGCAATACATTCTAACAATAAAACCCTCTCTCGAATTTATATATTTGAAAATTTTCTATTTTATTCCTATATAATCATTGAAGCCAGTATACAGAATTTATTTAAAAAAAGATTTCTCTACAAGAAAATAGCAACATGAATGTACTTAGAAAGTACATACTTTTGAATATATCTTAGAAACTTTAAAAAAATAAACTGGATTACACATAAAGAATCATTATTAAAACATGAAATCTCTAACTTTTCTGACAAGAAGACAAAAAAACTATTCTAAGAGAGTGGGTGATGATTCATAAAAATGAACATTTTATATATGACTAACTAAGCAAGTTAAATTTAAGAACCAAGTTTATACAAATTCAATTGTATCTATGTTACTATCTGTAGCTGTGACAAAATACTTGATAAAATAAGCTTAAAAGGAAGAAAGATGTATTTTGACATTAAGTTTAGAGATTTCAGTTCATGTCTGGTTGGCCCTGTCACTTTGAGCCTATAGGTCACTTTGGCAGACCAAAGCTGCTCATCTCATGGTGGACAAGAACAAAGACACAGAGAGAAAGCTTTTATAATAAAGCTCTCCTCCCAAATCCATTAACTATGAATCCATACATGGATTAATGCATTCATGAGGTCAAAGTCTTCATGTTCTAGTCACTTCTCAAAGGTGCTACTACTGAACACTGCTGTTTCAGGGACTAAGCCTTCAACACATGAGTTTTTGAAAGACTTTTAAGATCCAAAGTGTAACTGTGCCTCATAGAAGAATAGAACTGAAATAAGTCTTTGTGAAACATTATTGAGTGTGATCCGCATCTGCATGTGGAGATTAGGAAACAGATGATTTTTTTAATTTGTTCTCCTTTGTTTGTGGCTGAGAGAACTGGGATATGGGCAATAGAAAATAGGCAGTAGTTAATTAAGACTTAATAATACATTCAAACAGAGCCAAAAAAAATATATCCTCATCTTTCCCCACTCTGAATCATTATGTTATCCATCTAAAGGAACTAAAACAAAAATGGAAATCTCAAAAAAGAACCAAATTCTCACATTTGATACATTTTTCCAGTTATTTAGTATCTCTTAGTCTTGTAGTTTTTAGTATCATCAAAAGAAAATATATCGGGAGTAGTACATTTGTTGTAATGAACAAAGTAAAAATACTGCTTACTGTTGCATATGACTTTGGGCAATTTTGGAGAGATGTTGCTAAAATCAATAATGGCCAATTTTAATAGCTAGTTTGAATCCCATGCTTAGATGAGTGACTCAGTCACATCACTCAATGCCTGTAAGCCTCAATTTTCTCATCTTTAACATCAACATGCTAATACTACCTTTATTACTACCCAGGAGGAAGAAATCAGATCATGAGATTAATACATCTGAGCACTGACAAATAATATACACTGAATAATCTGTGGCTATATTATGCAGACATACACAAATATTTATTATTATCATAAGTATCAAATAGTCCCATCTCCAGGATCTGCAAAGGTATTCTCTATAATATCATTTTAGTTTAGTGAACTATACTAACATGCCCATATAAAAATGCAATATCCAAGTATAAGAACTGTAATGAGCCTGAAATAGTGGGAAAACCAGAATATCTTGGAAAACTTTTGTCTTTTCTTAAACTTTTCATTTTATGATGGAAAACTACAAAACTGTCATATATCATATATAAAAGTTTATATCTTTTATTACCATAGCAAGATATGAAAACCAGGAAAATGACATTAATGCATATTATTAAGTAGATTATAGATCTTATTCAGTTTTCACCATTTTTGCATTTTTCATATGTATGTGAAAGTATATATGCATGTGTGTAGTTCTACCCCTGTATTAGTAAAGGTACTCCAGAGGAGAAGAGAATATATATATATATATATACACACACACACACATATATATATATATGTTTAAAATAGCTATATTATAAACAATTGCTCATATGATTATTGAAGTGATAAATTTTCAATATCTATAGTATGAGTTAACTAGCTGGATACCCAGTACAGCTTATAGTTTAGTTTCAGTCTGAAGCCTGAGAACCAAGATAGATGAAAATGTTGCTCTCTGTAAATGTTGCTCATGCTCAAGATCTGGGGATTACAGATGTTTCAGTCCCAAGTTAGGAAAATAAATTGATGTTCCAGGGCAAAGGCAGTCAGGAAATGAAAAATTCTCTCTCACTTGGCACTGTCACCTAAGCTAATTTTATGAGGTCCACACACATTAGGGAAGGAAATGCATTTTACTCATTCTACCAATTTAAATGTTCATCTCACCTAAGAAACCTCACAAAAATAATAATTTTTGACAAAATAATAATTTGATCACAATGTTTGACCAAATATCTGGGCAAACTGGCAGACAGTCAAGTTGGTACATAAAATTACCCATCACAACCACAAAGACATAATGTTGTGTGATGCCTATATTCATAACCACTCATTATCCAGCTCCCATTCTAGCCCCTTGTGAGAATTAATCTGTTCATCATTTGTATAGTTTTATCATTTTGAAAATCTATTTTTTATAAAGGGATCATTCCATTTATAACTTTTTGAGCAATGCTCTTGAGATCAGTCAGATTGATGGACACATCAATAATTCACTACATTTTAATACTCAGTAGTATTCTACTCTGTGGTGTTTGACCTTACTAGGCTAGTTTAGCAATTGACCTAGTAAAGGACATTTGGGTTGTTTCTAGATCTAAGTTATTATAAATAAACTACTATGAATATTTGTGTACAGGTGTTTGTGTGGACATAAGTTCATTTATCTGAGCTAAAGTACCCAAGAGTATGATTGTTGAGTCATATGGCAAGTGCATAGTTTTATAAAAAGCTGTTAAATTACTTTCCATAATGAGTACACCATTTTACATTTACCAGCAATGTACACAAGATGTGGGTTCTGTTCATCCTTGCCACCATTTGGTATTATTGCTATTTCTTAATTTAAATTTCACTTAATAAATTAATTTTTCTTTTCTTTTTATAGTTCTAAAGGGTATTTAGTGGTGAATTATTGTGAATTTAACTTACATTATTTAATAGCTGATGACACTAAACATTTTCATATGCTTACTCCCTTTTAATATCTATTTTATGATGAATTATCTCTCCATATTTTTTTCCATTTTATAATTGTGTTTTTTTCACCATTGAATTTTTATATAGTCTATAGATAATACCTTTTTGGATGCACTTTGCAAATATTATATTTAAGTATATAGCTTGCCTTTCTATTCCCTTGGTAGGGGTTTCCATAGCACAAAAGTTTTTAATTTTGATTAAGTCTAATTTATACTTTTTAAAAAGATGAATCACAATTTTGTTGTCATATCTCAAACTCCTAATCCACCATCAGTCTGGAAGATTTTGTTTGATATGTTTTCTTCTCCTTAATATTTTTGCAATTACCTATCTCAATAAATATTTCCTGATGTGCTTCAAAGCCACTTGCATCCTTTAACTATTTAATGTACTCAGATTTAGTCATTAAATGAGATGTACAAAATATGTCCTAAAAATGATAATTTAACATTCTCATTAAATGTCATTCTTTTCCAGATCTAAGGAATTTAGAAGAAGAAAGCCAAGAAAAAAATATATGAACAAAAAAAAGTTACCATGTAGATCATGGACAAAGACTTGCACAGATTTTTTAATATTTACTTCATATAAAAATTTAACAAACAAATTAGTTATTTGTTTTCACTTACTTTTAAAACACACACTTATATTCATATTATGCTAATCTCATTAATTAAATCATACTGTAATAAGTGTCACATTTTATAAAGCAAGTCCTTTTAAAAGGACAATAGTATTATAAGAAAATGTAAGTTAAGCATAATCACTGCAATTAAACACAAAAGTTAATTCTGCATTTCCTAGAGTTGCAAGCATAAATGAAAACATAATGAGTTGCAAAATGTTCATTATTTATTAGAAGTCTACTAGCTGTTTAGCAGAAATTTTCATTCCCTATAAAATCTCAAAAGGATTAATTAAATAGATTTTCTATCATTGCCATCAAATGAGAAAGGAATAATATTTCCAAATGTAATTTCACTGATAAGTAGAAAAGATTTTCAATAGATATTTCAACCCTTTGTAAAATAAGTTATCAAAAGAACTAAAGGAATACTTTTCAGTCATATAAATTTCTGTTATAATTTCACATCCACCTAAACAATGAAATCCAAAGGAATGACAAGGAATTTTGTCCCATTTTAAGTTCCTCTCAAATTTTCCAGTGAGCCCAGTAATATTTCTCAGTGAAGCTGTAGGACATATAATTAAAAGACAAAGTCCTAGGAAAGACGTGCAAGGAGCTAACATACATTAAGTATTGTGTAACATGGTAGTTTATATTTTTCAAAAATGCTGGGGAGAAAAAATGCTGTAAGAAAATTTTTCTTATTTTAATCTAACATTCTTCAAGCAATATAAGTTAAGTGTGAAATTACTTTAAATGTAATATTTTATTGTGTGTATTTCTTTGATTATAACATCAAGCCTAGGTTAAGCTTATATTCTGATTATACATTAGAGCCATTTTAATACATATTTACCAATGGGACATTCCCTAGTTAGACTTCCTCTTAAATGTATTACTCTGCAACAAAATTTCATTTTCATAACAACTACACAAACTTTATATTGATGATGTAATGTGGTTATGGTTCTAAACATACTTGAGAGAGTCAAACTATACCTTGGGAATAACATCATAATAGTAATAATAATTTTAAAAGAGAATCATTTCTTCAAGACTCAGTAATACAGACTTATATGGCATTCTATAAGTTCTTTAAATTGGGAAATTTGAATATCTTGTGCTAAAGCTGTGAATTTTGAATTAAAGATTAGATTTTAAGCC